>JBBPBX010022650.1:0-13641 GCA_038048925.1 Garcialebias charrua
CAAGTATAAACCCAGCTTTAGTTTTTCCAGCTGCACCATGAATGAGAAGGATATACTGTATGTGTGGTATAGACCTGCCTCTTGTGTGCTTTTAAAGTTTGGGTGTTTCATGTTGTGAGGCCCAAAGTGTCTTCATTGGGTTTAACTCACACAATGTTAAGACGGCAGTCACAGAATGTGATGGAACACAAGTGCTTTTTGAAGCTGGATCGGAAATATCGGCAGGTTGGATCCGATATCCGATATTTAAATTGTGCTGGTATCTGATACTGATACTGGATCGGATCGGCCCCATCCCTACTCATTAATGGCCACTTTTACCTATTAATGAGACACTTGGCTTGCCATATTGCTCGAAGGCCCTCTAGTAGCTGAAAATGGTACTGTTCAATATTTTCCGTGTCAGAATGAATGAAATCAGCCAAAAATTGGATTATAAATATGGGAAAAAACTAGGGCTGAACGATTTTGGAAAATAATCTAATTGCGATTTTTTTTTTTTATAAATTGTGATTGCGATTTAAAATGCGATTATTTTTTTAATACCTTCTCAAGTATTTTTCAACAAACATAAGCAATAAATCAATCTGTTTTATAATAAACAATGTCAGATTTATTTAAAGCAGAGATTACAATAAAGCAAGCAAATGTATGACTTTTCTTTTCACCATTTCTATTTTTTCTTGTTTCATAAGCACAATAGTAAACAAGTTAAGTGAACTTCCTAACTACTGTCTGTACTTCACATGACAGTTAATAAATAAATGTAAAAAATTAGATATAAAAAATTTAACTTACCGGTACTTTGACAATTTTTTAAAATTTTCTTGTTTAAAATTAACTTTTAAATGTATTAATGGTCTTGTCCCTGAGCTGGTGAGCAGAATGATTTTAAAAGTCAGCAGCTCAGGAGTTGCAACAAGAGGTGCAGTTGATGGAGACTGTAAACCTACAAAATACAAAACATCATTTGGTCAATGCTCCTTCTCATTTAAAGGTCCCCATATCTGGAATAGTTTACCATCAGCAATAAAAACATTGACTGATCTTAGAGGTTTTAATTCACAGGTGAAAAAATGGTTGAAACAAAACCAAATCTGTGAACACTGAATCCTATAGGGACAGAGGAGCAGCTGTGTGTGTGTGAGGGAACTGTTTAAGCCATTTAAACTTCATTAAATTTTTTATTTTATTTTAGATGTTTTTATATAGGGAACTGTTTAATCTTAATTAAATTTTAATTTTATTTTAGCTGTTTTTATATAAAAGTCCAACCAAGGACTGGGTTTGCAAATTAGCCTGTGGCTAGAAATCCTGTGTACAAGACAACGGTTGCTTCGTTTTTAACATGTAACATTGTTTATTGTGCTGTCCTTGTTCAAATAAACTTGAATGAATGAATGAACTGCTTTCCAGCCAGTAACATCATAAAAAATAAAACCTCCAGGAGACACGCACAGAGCGCAGCCTGCGAGGACTAAACCTGACGAGTGAGGAGGCAGAGGCGAGCAAAGAAAGCAGCCGAATCGAGACAAAACAGGAAAGTTGTGTGTGGAGAGGAAATGAGGAAGAGGAGGAGGAGAATTGGGATGATGGCATCAATTCAGTGTCTGAAGACAAGGATGAAGAACAAGGTAGAAAGTGTTTGTAATGATCCTGTGCCTTGTATAACTGTCACAAACACACAACCAAAACTGTCTCCCCGCTCTTTCAGCTTCAACACACTGAATTCAGAGACATTTTGCACAATGCTGATGTTCTGGGTTGTGCTCCCATGTTGTTTGAACACTGTTTTTCTTTAATTTGTTACTTTTATAATAGAGAAACTGCATTTCCTGTGAAAATGTAGTGTTTATGTTTACTGATGAATGATTTCTGATGAAAGCTGCTGAGAGGGTTCATCGCTAAATTGTTAATGTTAACTGTTGAAAATAGCAGAAATTTGCAGAATGGACTGATATAGGCAAAGAGAGACTGAATAGAATAGATTACAAGAACTAGATTACCATGAACAGATGACAAACATTCTGAAACTAGCAAAAAAGAAGCTGAAATTGGCAAAAAAAAAAGCCGAATTGAGCAAAAAAGATAAATACGTAGCTGGGAAAAAAGCTAATAAAACTGAAATGAGGAGAACGCGGCTTCAAGAAGCATAAAAAGTTGTAATTGTTAGAAAGAAGCACAAAAGGTGGATGTCGTGGGAAAAAAGTGCTTCCCAAAACAACCAGGTGTAGACTTCATCGTATTTATTACAAAGCTTTGGAGAACAGCCAGAACCACAGAAGATCAATGAATTCACAAGTTGTCACATCAGTGCTTTCACCTGCCTGAGGTTCTGATCCGTTCTGACTTCCTGAACTGAAAAAGTTAGTCATATAGCCAACACCCAGCCTGCAGCCCATCCTGCTCTGTCCCGTTATCGTAACCCAGCTGTAGTAGAGTTGTACTCCAAACCAAATAATCCGAACCGACCCGGCCCCAGCCTGCAGCCATCATCTCTGAACCCCACCTTATCCGACGAATTAACAGTAATTACTAGGGGTGTAATGAGATCTCGCGATATTAAACTCCCGCGATATCTCTCGTTGAGAGGTAACGTTGTCTCGCGAGTCACTAATGCTAGCAGAGCCCCTAGCAAGTCAGCGTCACGGACAGCATGGCTTCGCCGGATGAAGTTGCTATAGAAGACGCCCCAACTACTGATGGAGGGTCCCGGTGCCGCAGACGCCTCTACATTGATGGAGGGTCCCGACGCTGCCCCGAATGTAAAGACACGCGTGTAAACACCGGTGTGACCGGTGTTGCCAGATAGAGTCCCACCCACCCAAAGCACTCTTTACCCGCAAAAGTCAGAAGGAAAATCGCGGTGAACCGCCCAATCTGGCAACACTGGTGACGGCTGCAGATTCAGTGCTGATGCGGAAATTTAGCGCACGCATTAGTTAATATTTATGTTCAATTTTTGGAAAGTCCTGCGTGAATATCTATTTTTTTTAAACAAAGTTGAACGTTCTAAGGTCTAAGGAGATTCAATCAGTAAAATGAAGACATCAGTTGAGTTTGTAATACATGTTAAAACAGAATAAAAGCCTTTTTGCGGCATAAAACCGATCTTTCAAGTTTTCTTGAACTAATATTAAAATCTCGTCTCGTTCTCGCGAACTCTGTAATTTGTCTCGTCTCGTCTCGAGAGTTTTATGTATCGTTACACCCCTAGTAATTACAGGTCCTTCTACTTCTTCTTCTTCTTCTTTTGGCTTTTCCCTTTTCAGGGGTCGCCACAGCGAGTCATCCTCCTCCACCTCACTCTGTCCTCTGCATCCTCTGTCCTCACTCCAACTACCTTCATGTCCTCTCTAACTGCATCCATATATCTCCTCTTTGGCCTTCCTCTTTGTCTTTTTCCTGGCAGCTGCATTTCTAACATCCTTCTACCAATATACCCACTGTCCCTCCTCTGGACATGTCCAAACCATCTCAGTCTGGCCTCCCTAACTTTATCTCCCAGTTGTTCAACATGTGCTGTACCTCTGATTATCTCATTCCTGATCTTATCCATCCTTGTCACTCCTAAGGAGAACCTCAGCATCTTCATTTCTGCTACTTCCAGTTCTTTCTCCTGTCTTTTTGTCCATGTCTCTGTCTCCAGACCATACAACATAGCTGGTCTCACCACTGTCTTGTAAACTTTTCCTTTGACCTTTGCTGACACCTTTTTGTCACAAATCACTCCTGAAACTTTTCTCCATCCACTCCATCCTGCCTGGACTCTCTTCTTCACCTCTTTACCACATTCCCCATTTTCCTGGACAGTGGACCCCAAGTACTTGAAGTCCTGCACCTTTGTGACCTCTGCTCCTTGTAGCCTCATTGTTCTACTGGCCTCCCTCTCATTCACACACATGTACTCTGTCTTACAAAGGTGGGCACCAGCCCGCTAATGCGCTAATCCGCTAATAGCAGACCTAAACAATTTGTTAGCGCTATAGCGGATTTACTAATTTTTATAATTCATAAGCGGATTTGCGCTATTTCTATTTAAAATGCAGTACCGCTAATAACTAATTATCTATCAGTAAAAACGAAAAAACTTATTTACGGGCTCTTAAATCAACCGGACGACTGCTCACAGACCACATCCGGTCAGCGCCGGATGTGGTCCGTGAGCAGTCGTCCGGTTGATTTAAGAGCAGGTCCCGTCCTAAGGGGCCCTATTGGCTATTACCTGTTATGCGTCACTGCTACGCGACGTGTCAGCGCCTCATTTGCCCTGCTCAAAATGGCTGCCACAGAAGCGAGCCCGCACGAAGAACTTACTGTACAAGAAAACACGGTAAAAACTATTTTTTTGCTGAGAAAAAATATATTTCGTAGCTGACTTTATAGCACAAGGGTTCCTGAGCTTAACCGTTTCACGAAATGGTCAAATCTGCTGGATTAAAAAAAGTAGTTCGCCATTTGCACTTTAGCGCTTTTAAAATTAGCTTCCACAAGTTTTCTAAGACATAAGCACTTTTGAAATTGCGGACCTAAATAAATTAATAAGCGCTTTAGAAATAGCGGAACTAATTTTTGGATTAGCGCTCTGCTGTCTTACTACGGCTGACTTTCATTCCTCTTCTTTCAAGTGAATACCTCCACCTCTCCAAGTTCTCTTCCACCTGTTCCCTGTTCTCACCACAGATCACAATGTCATCTGCAAACATCATAGTCCATGGGGATTCCTGCCTGACCTCATCTGTTAGTCGGTCCATCACCAGAGCAAACAAGAAGGGGCTCAGAGCCGATCCTTGATGCAATCCCACCTCCACCTTGAAGCTATCTGTCACTCCTACAGAACATCTCACCACTGTCCTGCTGTCTTCATACATGTCCTGCTGTCCTCATACATGTCCTGTACCAGTCAAACATACTTTTCTGCCACTCCAGATTTCCTCATGTCAAATGCTGGTGAAGATTCTCAGTCATCCAAGACATGATAAAATAAAAAAAGGCGTTAAATACAGAAACAACGGGATTTTACTTGTAACAGAAGACGTTTCGCTCTTTATCCAAAAAGCTTTCTCAATTCAAAGAACAGAGTTTGGGAGTGAGGTTTTAAAGGCTGAGAGAAGACACACACATATACCTATGTAAAATGACAAATCACACCTCCCACCTTAACAGTAGGGATGTCTGAAGGTCTTTGTTTAGTCTAATTCACAGAAGCGGCTCCTCTGTTCCCATCAGGTGTGAACCGTCTTTAGGTCTGATTCCCAGACAGTTCACACTAGAAACAGAAACACATCAACAAATCTCTGCAAACATGTGGATATCCCAACTGGGCTTTTGTCAAGTCAGCAAAGAAATCTACTAAACACAATAATGAATAGAAAAACGTTGACAGATGAAAAAACATTGTAATTCCTTATGTTGCTGGAGTCTCAAAGAATTTCAGAAGGATTTTCAACAAACACAACATCCCAGTACATACCATACCATACCATACCATTTTATTTATAAAGCACTTTAAACAGGAACAAGTCCACACCAAAGTGCTGGACAAACAAACACGCAACAGGCAACACAGACAATGAAGTACAACACGAAAAACATAAAAACATTGCAGATCATAAATCAAACGATCCAATACAAATCAGCTGGCATTGAAAGCAATGGAGTAGTAGTGAGTTTTTAACCGGGATTTGAAAACCGAGAGGGAGGGGGCCTGTTTGATGAGCAGCGGTAACTCGTTCCAGAGTCTTGGGCCTGCTACAGAGAACGCCCTGTCACCCCTGCGCTTAAGGCGAGTTTCTGGAACTATTAAGAGTACCTGATCCTCTGACCTCAAAGCACGTGGAGGGACATATGGGTGTATCAGATCCGAGAGATAGGCGGGGGCGAGACTGTTCAGCGATTTGTAGACATACATGAGAATTTTGAATTGGATTCGAAGATGAACCGGTAGCCAGTGAAGGGAGGCCAAGACTGGTGTAATGTGCTCTCTTTTGCGTGTGCTGGTTAAAAATCGGGCAGCTGCGTTCTGAACCAGTTGTAATCGTGCAATGGTGGCTTGACTGACGCCAAACAGAAGTGAATTGCAGTAATCAAGCCTAGATGTAATGAATGCGTGAATCACTGTCTCCAGGTTGTTTTTGGATAATATGGGCTTCAGCTTAGACAGACGCCTCAGCTGGAAAAAACAGGATTTGATGATCATGTTTACATGACTGTTGAGTTTCATGGCAGGATCCATTTCAAACCCAGCAGGACTCAAAGACAGAGGTTGGTCCACCCTAAGGACAAAACCCCCCACACAAACGGAGTGGTGTAGTGTAAGCAGTCCAGTGCAGTGAGGACTGCCCAGACCTCTACATTGGAGAAACTAAGCAGCCCATTCACAGAAGAATGTCCCAACACAGGAGAGCCACCACCTCTGGACAAAACTCAGCTGTTCACCTCCACCTCACGGACAAGGGACACTCATTTGAGGACCAGAATGTGTACATTTTGGACCGAGAGCACAGGTGGTTTTAGAGGGGTGTGAAGGAAGCTGTTTATATCAAGAAAGAACGGGCCTCGCTTAAAAGAGGAGGAGGACTGAGATTTTAACTTTCCAAGACTTATAACTTATTACTCGGTAAAAATTTGTCAATTTACATACAGTTGTGTGTCTTCTATCAGAGACCTCAAGGAAACCCCTACTGTTAAGGTGTGATTTGTCAATTTACATGTATGTGTTACCTCAGCTTGCAATTTACATAGGTTGGTGCGTGACTCCTGAGACTGTTATAACTCCACGCGCACACAGTCTGCTCATAGAACTGATAAAGCCCTCTGGATAGAGGTCGAAACATTTTCTGTAACAAATAAAGTCAAGTTGATCTTGTATTGAACGCCTTTGTTTGATTTCATAAGGAAATCAATCACAGATGTGCAGCCAATTATTTCTTTCTAAAAGTTTCATTCAAAGTCAAAGTCAACTTTATTGTCAGAACTGCAATATGTACAGGACATACACAGGACCGAAATTACGTTTCTCTCAGTCCCTCGGTGCAACAGTAACCATTTAAACACTAAAACACTAAAACATTTAATAAACATAAGCATAAAATAGTAAAAGTGTAACACTGTCCTGAGTTTTTGCATAGTAGTATAAAAGTATGAAAATTTACACCAACACTAAAACACTAAACATTTAATGAACATAAGCATAAAATGAAATAATAAAAGTGTAATACTGTCCTGAGTTTTTGCATAGTAGTATAAAAAGTATATCTATAAAATAAACTGAAGGTTCTAGCATTGACATTTGCAAAGAGTGGCAAAGCAGCATATGAGTTAATGTACACAGTATATGTATGAGGTAGTTGATGTTGGTATAGAGGCAAAGTGGCATATGCAGTAAGGCACATAAGGCACATTGGGCATCCTTAAATAAGGCTAGTCAGAGAATACTGTATATGTATCAGCAGTAGTGTAGATATAAAAGTAGTGTAAATGTAAACAGTAGTAATAAATGTAAACAGTATTAATAAATGTAAACAGTGAATGTAAACAGTAGTATGACTATAGGCAGTAATGTAATACAAACATTAGTGCAAATATGAGAAGTAGTGCAAACTGAATGAGCACATGACCGAGAGTTTAGTGAATAACCCGTTTGATGACACAGAGTCCAGTGTTAAAATCTTTGTGTTGTGTGGTAATGTGTGAGAAAGTTTTTTGTGTTAAGGCAGTTCAAATGGGAGGGGAGGCAGAGCAGGCAGAGTGTTTAGCATCCTGACTGCCTGATGAACAGAGCTGTCTCTCAGTCTGCTGGTTCGAGCCTGGAGACTCCTCAGTCTCCTCCCTGATGGCAGCAGTCTGAAGCAGCTGTGTAGTGGGTGTGTGGGATCACCTGCCATGCAGAGGGCTTTCCGAGTGAGGCGGTTGCTGTGTAATGCCGGGTACCCACCTAAATTGTCAGAACGCTCCTGCCGCCCCCTTTTGGCCGCTTGTCACTGATGCCGGGTACCCACTGGGACGCGTCTGATGACGCGCACTAGGGGGAGGCAGAGGGTCATCAGTTGTGTTTTCATGCTGCTGGCAGATAAAATCAGCAGCATGTGACCCGCGATTCTACTGGAGTGAGTTTTCTACGAGCCAAACTGCAGCTCTGACAGTCTTTGTTGAGATTAAAACGTTTTTTTTTTATGTTTGGGGTGATCGTACGCTGAGCGGACAGCAGCAACTGTTTAAAATGCCAAGATTCTTACCGGAGTCTGGTTACAATTCATGGAGGCTCGATCAGATAAGTTTAAAAAGTCCCGTTGTCGTTGTGTAATCACATAGCAGAGGCTCTCCCGATTGGTTGCTGGACGCGTTGAGCAACGTCGAGCCGCAAAAACATCAACTTTTGAGACTTTGGCGGCTCGACGTTGCTTAACGCGTAGGTTGTTTCGGACGCGCGCGTGCGTGGAAAGGAACTGCCGCGTGCCGGCGCGCCGCTTCAAAAACTCAAAACGCGCCGCTTCACGGTTCGCCGCGCCTCGACGCGTCTCCACATAGACTTTCAATGTAAACCGGCCGCTTCAGCCGCCCGACACGGGTCCGGTGGGTACCCGGCATCAGTCCTGCAGTGAGGGGAAGGAGGTGCCGACGATCTTCTCAGCTGCTATCACGATGCGCTGGAGACTCTTGCGGCAGGATGCAGTACATGCACCAAACCACACTGTGATGCAGCTGGTCAGGACACTTTCTATGGCTCCCCTGTAGAAGGTGCACATGATGGAGGTTGAAGCTCCAGCCCTTTTCAGCTTGCGGAGAAAGTAGAGGCGCTGGTGAGCCTTCTTGGCCAGTGCTGCAGTGTTCCTGCTCCAGGACAGGTCCTCTGAGACGTGCACTCCCAGGAACTTGGTGCTGTCTACTCTCTCCACTGCGGTGCTGTTGATGGTCAGAGGGGCATGTTGTGCATCCCTCTTCCTGAAGTCCACAACAATCTCCTTTGTCTTCTCCACGTTGAGAGTGAGATTGTTGTGTCCGCACCACAAGGCCAAGCGGCTCACCTCGTTCCTGTAGTCCGTCTCATCGTTGTTGCTGATGAGACCCACCACTGTTATATAAAGAGTGAGCAGTAAATGTCTGAACTTGCCATTTCATGAAACCAACATGGATTGTAAAACGTTAAAAAGTTGTTTTGTTTCAGACTGGAGACTTGACCCAAGTGTTTCAACAATGGACAATGAGAGGTGGAGATGTGACACCAAAAGTTCAGGCAGCAGCTTGGAGCCCAGCATGTCCTCCTTTACCAGTGGTACACACAGCTCCTTCAGCAGCGAGGAGGAGGAGCTGGCCTGTTCCATGGAGCCCAGAGGGCAGAAGGATCCATACATTCACTCCAGTCAACACTTCAGAGGTAAGATCACATATTCATGCAAAAACGCCCATTTGCTCAAATGTGTCAGAAAAAAAATCAAGCTTAGAGTCTGATAAAGTGCTAAGTGTGGAAAGATAATCTCAAACATTTACTGATGAAGAAAGAGGCTTACTGACACATAAAAATTAGAAAAATATGTCACAATTATTAACACTCACTGTCAAACATTTGTTGGTAGTTCTTTTATTTTTTTCAACTCCAAATTCTTGAGTTGTGCGAGAGGGATGTCGGTGGGTCCTTCCCCAGAAAATTTGGAATAAAAGAGATGCCATTTCCTGCATTTTGGTGTATTTTAACAGGTTGTTAAACATCTGTAAACATTTGATTAAATTGATTAAAAACAGGTCTTTCTTGTAAATGACGACGCCCAATGAGACTAACAACCTGTAGAAATAAAAGTTGAATTGAAATGACTATGTTAGAGAGCAACAATTAACTAGAGAATTTGCAATTCCTGAGAAAATACAAGTGTGAATGCCTCTTGCTTAAGAATGTCAAGAAAACTGTTGAAAAGTAGCTTAAAATAGCATATCTTAGGTGGCCATCTTGAATTTTAGAGTTGGATCCAACAGGGAACGTTCTCAGTTATAACCTCACCAAATTATAACCTCACCAAATTTCAGCTTTGTATGTGTAGAAATGGCTGCGTTAAATCCATTTAAAAGTAGTGTTGGTGGCCATCTTGAATATTTTATTTTCATGCGGCATTTGATGGGAATGATTGTCACGTATCACCACACCAGCTTTCAGCTCAATATGACTAAAATTGATTGATATAGAGGATTTTCCCTTTTTTGCTAGGTCAGACATCTTGGATTTTTGATTTTCATTCAGTCTAGGGATTGTTGTCATCTACCAATATGCCACGTTTCATTTGAATAACTTTAAAACTGGCAGAGTTATCCTCTTTTCTCTATAAAACAGCTGAATACTAGCTAAAGAAATGAAGAAAGAAGCTTAAATTTCCAAAAGGAAGTGGAGGGAGCTTAATTGTGCTCACTAAGGCTGAAACAGGCAGAAATTAGCACAACAAAGTTGAAATTATCTGAGAAACCTGGAATTTGCTAAAAACAGCTGAATAGTAGCTAAAATAAGCAGAAAGAAGCTTAAATTACTAGAAGGAAGTCAGGAGAGCATGTTTTTGCTGAATTAGGTTGAAAAAGTTTAAATGATTGCAAGAAATGTGAAATAAGCTGATAAAGATGAAATTAGTATAAAACAGCTAAATGCTAACTGAAATAGCAGAAATAGCTGAAACCTACAGAAATAAGCTGAAAGGAGCACAACAAGCTGAAATGAGTATAAATAGGTTTGAAGAAGCATAAAAATGTTGAAGTTATCTGAATTAAGCTGAAAGGAGAATAAAACAGCAGAAAAACAGTAGAAATTAGCTGAATTCTTTTTTATTTTCATTTAGAGTCCATTAGAGATTTTGTCAGCTAAAAATATGCCATGTTTCAGCTGAATACCTCTAAAAATGGCAGAGTCATACTAGTTGTTCTGCAAAACAACTGAACAGCAGCCAAAGAAATTTAGAAAGAAGCTAAAATTTCCAAAAAGAAGTGGACGGAGCTTAATTGTGCCCACTAAGCCTGAAAAAGGCAGAAATTAGCACAATAAAGTTGAAATTATCTAAGAAAAGCTGCAATTTGCTAAAAACAGCTGAAGAGTAGCTAAAACAAGCAGAAAGAAGCTTAAATTACTAGAAGGAAGTTGGGAGAGCATGTTTTTGCTGAATTAGGCTGAAAAAAGTTAAATGATTACAAAAAATGTGGAATTGGCTGAAAAATATTAAATAACATCAAAACAGCTAAATGCTATCTGAAATAGCAGAAATGGCTGAAACCTAAATGAATCAGCGGAAAGGAGCAGATCAAGCTAAAATTAACAGATATACGTTTGAACAAGCATAAAAATCCAGAAGTTAGCTGAGTTAAGCTGAAAGAAGCATAAAACAGCTGGAAAAAACAGATGAAATTAGCTGAACTAACTGAATTGTTTTTGTCATTCAGAGTCTATTAGGGATTGTTGTCATCTACCAGTATGCCAAGTTTAATCTGAATAGCTCTAAAAATGGCAGAGTTATACTCGTTTCTCTAAAAAACAGCTGAATACTAGCTAAAGAAATGAAGAAGCTTAAATTTCCAAAAGGAAGTGAAGGGAGCATAATTGTGCCCACTAAGGCTGAAACGGGCAGAAATTAGCACAATAAAGTTAAAATGAATGAATCAATCAATCAATCAAAATTTTATTTCAGACGCATATGGTCCATAGTAACAAAACAACCACCAAACAAACAAAAAAAGATAGCATCAACAAGACACAGTAAAAATAGAATGTTCATCCATTGCCAAATAATTTGAGGCGCCAGTGATTCCACAGACTTGAATAGAACCTAACCGAGCTCTGTACGGGGTTGGTCAGAGTATAGATGATTTGCAGAGTTTGTTAGCCTACACATACATCTGTACATAAGGTTACAAAGCACAGCTGCACAAGTTGGTACGTTGGCATTTGCAAACATCTGGCTGGCACTACTCCATCGCGGCACCTTAAGCAGCATCCTCATGCCATCATTGTATGCCACCTGTAGTTTATGCATACTGCTCTTTCTGTAATGCCGCCACAGGTGTGCAGTGTACATTGGGGTACAATATGCTTTAAAGAGTGCAGTTTTTACAGACACTGAGCACATAGAGAACCTCCGAAGAAGCACATTAGCTTGTACATATTGCATACAACGCTGCCTGTAAATGTCCCTGTCATCAGACAGGTCAGCGGTTATGTAATGTCCCAAGTATTTCACCTCCTCACTGACTTGGAGGATGTTGCCAGACAGAGTGAAGTCAGGGAAAGATAATTTAGTGTCCTCTTTGCTCCTGATAATCATGATGATACTTTTTATTGCATTATATTTGATATCAAAGTCCAATCCATACTGAGAGCAAACTAGCCTATGGACAGAATATAACAAGATCATCAGCATACATTAGGTGGTTGATGGTTCTATTACCAACCCAACAGCCAGTCCTACATTGATTCAGCAGTTTAGATAAATCATCCATATACACGTTAAAAAAGCAAGGAGACAAAATGCTGCCTTGACGCACACCATTACTCACATAAAAAGACGATGAAACAGATTTTCCCCATTTTACACACATAGACTGGTGAGCATACCAATACACTAACGCCCAAAATACACTACATGCGTTCCAGCTCCGCCCCGCTCCGGTCCGACCTCCGCAGCAAATACGCACCCATTATAATCAATGAGAGTGTTTACACTGGCTCCGCACGGCGGCGGCGAGCTGCGGAGAGCGGACGGCAGTCCGTCAAAATTAGAAATTTTTCTATTTCTGCCGGATGCCGGAGCTGTGCCGGAGTCAACTTTTGAAGATTACGTCGCACCAACAGGAAAAGGAACGAGCACAACTTCCGTATTTACAAAATAAAATCACCACGGGCGGACTTAATCCTAGCTCTATACGGATTTATTTGTACAAAAATGCTGTCAAACTATCATTTATGACTACGCCTACAAACGCAATACAAGAAATAAATAAATAAAGTATTTTATTCTGAAATGTAATACATCACTTCCTGTTGCTCAAACCATGTCCTGTCGCTCATTTACGAGAGAAGATCAAGGCAGCAGTCTCTACTGTTGTTCTCCTTCTTCCACCGAATGAATTGTTTTGTTCTGACTTACTTATTTATCACTTGATTTATCGCGCGATCTCGCAATTCCCGCGCATGCGTCTCGGAGCGGCGCATCCAGGCGGACCTGAGCTGAGCGGAGGTAGTGGAAACTGGACTCGCTCAGCTGCGACCTGCGGAGCGGGGCGGAGCCGGACCGCATGTAGTGTATTTTTGGGGTAAGATTCTCAAAAGATATTTCGGTACCCCTCTTTCATGCAATTTATAAAACAATTTCCCATGATTTACATAATCAAATGCTTTTGAAGCATCTATAAAACACGTAAAAATTGTGGTATTATGCCTATTGTATAGATCCAAGATCTCCTTGAGAGCAAAAATGCACATATCAGTGCCAAGGTTTGGTTTGAAGCCAAACTGATTATCGGATGTCAGGAGAAACTTCTCCATTCTGTTTAACATAGCTCTCTCCAAGACCTTTGATAAAATACTGGCTAGAGCTATAGGTCGATAGTTGTCTTTGCTATTTATCTTACCAGCCTTATTCTTAACAATAGGCACTAAAATCACAGACAGTATAGAAT
>JBBPBX010022650.1:16496-34155 GCA_038048925.1 Garcialebias charrua
AAAAAAAAAAACTGTAGAAACGTTTCGTCTTTCGTCCGAAAGACTTCCTCAGTCTGAGAAGAATTCTACTACAGTAATTGTCCAATATGGTGAGTTGTTACTGTCATGGTGGGTGTTGTCCTTTAAGCACCTTTAGGCAGTCTTTAACATTATTAATGTCCTTCTGGGAGCCTTTGTGCCTGACGTAACGTATAGAAGTCGTGCACAGTTCAGCTTGGACTCTTCACTCCACTCAGATGAGAAATTGTTTGACACCAACAATACAATTTCATCTTGTGACAGAGTTCTCATCTTGATGACAATAAAGTTTAGAAGTTCATCCTCTATGATAACTTTCCCATCTGTTGTTTTATATACAAGAATCTCAGATTTTGTTTGTGAGCCTGCAGCAGCCCCTCCAACACGCACTGCTGCACCCGCCGCCATCTTGTATTATTTAATTATTTGAGAAAAGCTGGAATTTGATTAAAAAACAGCTAAATAATAGATAAAACAAGCAGAAAGAAGTCTAAAAAAGCTAAGTCTGGTCCTCTGGACATTCAAAAAAATATACACACCTGGATTACCTGGATTATTGAGCATGCATCAGGGTAAGCAGAAAGAAGCTTTAATAAATTACTAGAAGGATGTCGGGAAAGCATGTTTTTGCTGAATTAGGCTGAAAAAGTTTAAATGATTGCAAGAAATGTGAAATAAGCTGATAAAGAGGACATTAGCATAAAAACACCTAAATGTTAGCTGAAATAGCAGAAATGGCTGAAACCTAAAGAAATCAGCGGAAAGGAGCAGATCAAGCTGAAATTAACAGATATATGTTTGAAGAAGCATAAAAATCTAGAAGGTAACTGAATTACCGGTAAGCTGAAAGAAGCATAAAACAGCTGAAAAATCTGCTGAAATTAGATGAACTAGCTGCTTTAAAAAAAATTATTCAGAGTCTATTAGGGATTGTTGTCATATGCCGTGTTTCATCTGAATAGCTCTAAAAATGGCAGAGTTATCCTCGTTTATCTAAAAAAACAGCTGAATACTAGCTATAGAAATGAAGAAAAAAGCTGAAATTTCCAAAAGGAAGTGGAGGGAGCAAAATTGTGCCCACCAAGACTGAAACGGGCAGAAATTAGCACTGACAAAAGCTAGAATTTGCTAAAAACAGCTGAATAGTATCGGTAGATAAAACAAGCGCAAATAAGCTTAAATTACTAGAATGAAGTTGGGAGAGCATGTTTTTGCTGAATTAGGCTGAAAAAGTTTAAATGATTGCAAGAAATGGGAAATAAGCTGAAAAAGCTGAAATTAGCATAAAACAGCTAAATGCTAGCTGAAATAGCAGAAATAGCTGAAACATACCAAAATAGGCTGAAAGGAGAGAAAAAAGAGAAGAAGCTGAAATTGGTATAAATAGGTTTGAAAAAGCATAAAAATCTTGAAATTAGTTGAATTAAGCTGAAAGGAGCACACAACAGCAGAAAAACAGCTGAAACTAGTTGAAGTAGCTGAAAAATGTTTTTATTTTCATTGTCTATTAGAGATTGTTTTTAAGAACAAGGGTGATGTACGGAGTTGTAGCAACTACAGGGGAATTAAGTTGATGAGTCACACAATGAAGATCTGGGAGAGAGTTGTGGAAGGAAGAGGTGACTATCTGTGAGCAGCAGTATGGTTTCATGCCAAGAAAGAGCACCACAGATGCATCTTTGATTTGAGGATGTTGATAGAGAAGTACAGAGAGGGTCAGAAAGAACTCCATTGTGTGTTTGTGGATTTAGAAAAAGCATATGACAGGGTGCCAAGAGAAGAGGTGTGGTATTGCATGAGGAAATCTGGAGTGGCAGAAAAGTATGTTAGACTGGTACAGGACATGTATGAGGACAGCAGGACATGTATGAGGACAGCAGGACATGTATGAAGACAGCAGGACATGTATGAAGACAGCAGGACATGTATGAAGACAGCAGGACATGTATGAAGACAGCAGGACATGTATGAAGAACAGCAGGACATGTATGAAGACAGCAGGACATGTATGAAGACAGCAGGACATGTATGAAGACAGCAGGACATGTATGAAGACAGCAGGACATGTATGAAGACAGCAGGACATGTATGAAGACAGCAGGACATGTATGAAGACAGCAGGACATGTATGAAGACAGCAGGACATGTATGAAGACAGCAGGACATGTATGAAGACAGCAGGACATGTATGAAGACAGCAGGACATGTATGAAGACAGCAGGACATGTATGAAGACAGCAGGACATGTATGAAGACAGCAGGACATGTATGAAGACAGCAGGACATGTATGAGGACAGCAGGACAGTGGTGAGATGTGCTGTAGGAGTGACAGATAGCTTCAAGGTGGAGGTGGGATTGCATCAAGGATCGGCTCTGAGCCCCTTCTTGTTTGCTCTGGTGATGGACCGACTAACAGATGAGGTCAGGCAGGAATCCCCATGGACTATGATGTTTGCAGATGACATTGTGATATGTGGTGAGAACAGGGAACAGGTGGAAGAGAACTTGGAGAGGTGGAGGTATGCACTTGAAAGAAGAGGAATGAAAGTCAGCCGTAGTAAGACAGAGTACATGTGTGTGAATGAGAGGGAGGCTGGTGGAACAGTGAGGCTACAAGGAGCAGAGGTCACAAAGGTGCAGGACTTCAAGTACTTGGGGTCCACTGTCCAGGAAAATGGGGAATGTGGTAAAGAGGTGAAGAAGAGAGTCCAGGCAGAATGCTGGTGAAGATTCTCAGTCGTCCAGGACATGATAAAATCAAAAAAGGCGTTCAATACAGAACAGGCAGGCATCCAGGCAGGATGGACTGGATGTCAATGTCAATGTCAATTTATTTATAAAGCACATAAAAACAACAGAAGCTGACCAAAGTGCTTTACAGTTAAAAAAAATAAAAAAAATAAAAGAGTAAAATACATCTAGTGCCACTAAAACATAATAAAGTTAACACAACAACAATAAAACCAGCTCAAAATTTGTTCTCACATTCTGCGAGGATCAAATGCCAAGTAAAAGAGATGAGTCTTAAGTGAAGATTTAAAAGTGTCAACAGTCTGAGCGGTCTTTACTTTCTCAGGTAAACTGTTCCACAGTTTTGGAGCAGCAACCACAAAAGCCCGATCACCTCTGGATTTCATTTTGGATCTGGGGACATCTAAGAGAAACTGGTTGGTAGACCGGAGTGCTCTTACAGGAGTGTAGATATTAATAAGATCACATAAATATGACGGGGCCAGACCTTTTAAGATTTTAAAAACAAGCAATAAAATCTTAAAATCAATCCGATAGTGGACAGGGAGCCAGTGAAGAGAAGCCAGGACAGGGGTTATGTGTTCATATTTTTTAGTTGATGTTAAAAGACGAGCTGCTGCGTTCTGGACAGATTGTAAACGATGCAAAGATGATTTGTCTAAACCAACATACAGTGAATTACAATAGTCCAAACGAGAGGTAATAAAAGCGTGAATCACCTTTTCAAGGTCTCTGAAAGAGAGACAAGACTTCACCTTGGCAATGAGTCTTAGCTGGAAGAAACCGGATTTAACTACAGCATTTATCTGTTTGTCTAACTTAAAAGCACTATCAAAAATAACTCCCAGATTCCTGACATTGGAGTGGCTGTATGAAGCCAAGGGGCCAAGAACATTTAAGGTGTTACATTTACCCAAGCTGATGACTTCTGTTTTATTTTCATTTAAATTTAGAAAATTTAGTTTTAACCAGACTTCAATATCGTTTAGAGACAGTTCAATAGTGGATCCAGTGGAGTGACCCTGTCTGACTCAATTGGAAGATATAACTGTGTATCATCAGCAAAACAATGAAAAAGAATGTTGTGTTTTCTAAAAATAGACCCCAAAGGCAACATGTACAGATTAAAAAGCAGTGGACCTAAAATAGACCCTTGAGGGACTCCACAGATCAAAGGAGCTGGAGATGAAGAACAGTTCCCTAAATGAACAGAAAAACTTCTGTCAGTCAGGTAGGATCTAAACCAGGATAAAACTGTGCCTTTGATACCGACCACGTGTTCCAGTCGTGACAACAAGATGTTGTGGTCCACGGTATCAAAGGCAGCAGAAAGGTCTAAAAGCACTAAAACAGCAGATCCTCC
Source organism: Garcialebias charrua (assembly GCA_038048925.1). Classification (NCBI taxonomy): domain Eukaryota; kingdom Metazoa; phylum Chordata; class Actinopteri; order Cyprinodontiformes; family Rivulidae; genus Garcialebias; species Garcialebias charrua. The sequence goes on from JBBPBX010022650.1 coordinate 20,630, forward strand.
TGCATCAACAGTTAAAAGAAGGCATTAAAAACTCTTAAAAGGCTGTTTCTGTGCTGTGGCCTGATTTAAAACCTGACTGGAATTTTTCACCAATGCTGTTGGCAGTTAAAAACCTCTTAAGTTGCTTAAAAACAACTTTCTCTAAAATTTTCGACAGAAAGGGTAGTTTTGAAATAGGTCTGTAATTTAAGAGCAGTGCTGAATCGAGGTTCTTCTTCTTTATGAGAGGCTGCACCACAGCATGTTTGAAAGTTGCTTGAATGCAGCCTGATAACAGGGACATGTTAATCAGGATAACAACTAATGGTCCAAGTGTGCTAAAAACTTCCTTCAACAGTCGAGAGGGAACACAGTCCAAAGGTGAATTAGAAAGCTGCATGGGATCCACAATGTCCTTTAAAACAGCCAAAGTCACCGGCTCAAACTGTTCAAAGGCAGCTGAAGATGGAGGAAGTGAGGATGGATCTGTGTAAAGTTGTGTTGAGGAGGGTCTCAGCGCAGTGATTTTATCTATGGAGAAAAGTTTCAGGAGTGATTTGTGACAAAAAGGTGTCAGCAAAGGTCAAAGGAAAAGTTTACAAGACAGTGGTGAGACCAGTTATGTTGTATGGTCTGGAGACAGAGACATGGACAAAAAGACAGGAGACAGAACTGGAAGTAGCAGAAATGAAGATGCTGAGGTTCTCCTTAGGAGTGACAAGGATGGATAAGATCAGGAATGAGATCATCAGAGGTACAGCACATGTTGAACAACTGGGAGATAAAGTTAGGGAGGACACACTGAGATGGTTTGGACATGTCCAGAGGAGGGACAGTGGTTTGGACATGTCCAGAGGAGGGACAGTGGTTTGGACATGTCCAGAGGAGGGACAGTGGTTTGGACATGTCCAGAGGAGGGACAGTGGTTTGGACATGTCCAGAGGAGGGACAGTGGTGCATTGGTAGACGCACATTAGAAATGCAGCTGCCAGGAAAAAAACAAAGAGGAGATCTATGGATGCAGGACATGAACATAATGGGAGTGAGGACAGAAGATGCTGAGGACATAGATGGAGGAGGATGACTCACTGTGGAGATCCATAAAGAGGGAAAAGCCGAAGGAAGAAGTTATTTTGATTGAAATTTTTGTTTGATTGATTAAAATTGCCTTTCACAATTTTTCATTCAACCTTTATTTGGGCAGGTTAATCCCATTGAGCCTTGAGGACTCATTTCCATATACAGTATTTGGTGATAAAAAAAATAATAGATGAAAAATGTAAAGTTATGAATCTGACCACAAACCGGACCATCTCGGAGAACGCTGAAAATAAAATTAACTAGACTTATTTTCGTACTTTCATGTCTGAGTAAATGTTTATTTCATATTACAGTACAGTACTGTGTTTGAAAATATCTTCCAAATGGATCCTCCATTGATAATTGATCTTTAAAGAGAAAATGTGAGATTTTTAAGATCACATGTCCAGTTAGACTGACCTGAGCTGCTGCCTGAAAAGCAAAAAAATCATGAAACATCTTCATCTTAAATCGTGTCCAATGAAATGAGATTTGAAATGGATATAAAAAGTAAAGATAAACACACATTCCTTGTTCTGATCGTGCTTTCTGGTCGTTTCTATGTATGTTGTGCTGTTCACCATTCAGATCCCTGTGATGCAACTTCTGAGAAGAACTGCCGACCTGCAGATTCTGACAGTGAGGAATTCTGCGACTCAATGGAGCATCTGGTAATGGAAGAGGTTCAGTGTTCTTCATTCAAAGCACTTCAGAAATCTGCACAATAAGAAAAGTCACCACTTCAATAATTCTAAAAAAAAAATAAAAAAATAAAAGTTAAGTCTGGTCCTGTGGACATTCAAAAAACAAAACAAAACAAAACAAAAAAATTGTAGAAATGTTTCGTCTTTCCTCCGAAAAACTTCTTCAGTCTGAGGTGCTGTATTCAGCTCAGTCTTATAAATAGCACATAGTGGATCAACCAGTTTGCTGCTGACAGCCAAAACTAGCTGCTCACATGATCAAGGAGGACCATCAGCCTAACGATGGATCGTTAGCACCCTGATGGTTGTTTGCTATTCACAGAGGGCTGAGTGATACTAGCAATAACAGCATTGTAGGAGGGGGACAGTTGAACCCGGAGGCCTCCACCTCTGTTTAATGATGGACGGTTTCTTTTCACAAAGATGGCCTCCTTTACTCCTCTCTCAAACCATCGTTCCTCTCTATCAAGGATGTGAACATCTTCATCCCTGAAAGAGTGACCGCTGGCCTGGAGATGAGTGTAGACTGCAGAGTCCTGACCTGATGATGTTGATCTTCTGTGCTGGGCCATCCTTTTGGCCAGTGGCTGTTTAGTTTCCCCGATATAAGACTGATCACAGCCCTCCTGACACTGAACAGCATACACAATATTACTCTGTTTGTGCCGGGGGACTGGATCTTTGGGATGAACCAGTCTTTGCCGTAATGTATTTTGGGGTTTAAAAGCCACTGGGACGTTGTGTTTAGAAAATAAACGTCTCAATGTCTCTGAAACTCCCGCAACATCTGGAATGACCACTGGTCTGGGTCTGGGTTCCTTCTTTTCACCTGATGGGCTGGAGTCCTGTTTGGGTTTCTTCTCTGCTTTCAGGAAGGCCCAGTTAGGATATCCACATTTCTCTAGAGCCTGTTTTGTGTGTGATTTCTCCTTCTGTCTGGCTCCTGAGTTAGTGGGGACGCTGTCTGCTCTGTGGTACAGAGTCCTGATGACTCCTAACTTGTGCTCCAGAGGGTGATGGGAGTCAAACTGTAAATACTGGTCTGTGTGTGTGGGTTTGCCGTACACCTCAATTTGCAAATGTCCTCCATCAGCAGAGGCGTAGCCAGAATTTCATGATGGGCGGTTCGTTTAAAAGAAATCTGGACCTTTTCAGACAAGCATGCCGATAGCTCAGTGAGAAGAGCGTTGGCTCGCTGTTTCGAACCTTATGGGTTCAATTCCCACATGGGACAATGTTTTTTTTTTTCATTCCAGATTAAAAAAACACAAGAAAACTATTTACAAAACAACAAGAAATAAAGCATAAAGTTTTTTTAATCTGGAATGAATAAATAATCTAAAAAAAAAAAAAAGTCATACCTTGTGGGAATCGAACCCACGAGGTCTAGATAAGGTTAGGAGCAGCTAACGGCGCAATGCGTTACCCAGTGAGCCACCAGGACGTGTGTATTTTTGAGCTCCACATTTATTATAAAGAAAACCGCCCCTCATAGAATGACTACTTGGGACTTCATAGGCAAAGTAATGCGTTTCCAGTGAGCTACCAGGACGTGTCTATATTTTAAGGTCCACATTTATAAACGAACGAACCGCCCCTCATAGAATGACTAGATGGGACTTCATAGGCAAAGTGGGCGGTTCGTTCGAACCAGGCGAACCGCCCCTGGCTACGCGCATGATCAGAAACTGAGACCTCACAGACCAAGAAAGCCAGCCTACCATCTTTTACATCTTCTCGTGTGAACTGTATGTATTTATCCACAGAGTTGATGTGATCAGTGAAATGTTGGATTTCCTGAGATTTAATTTTAACCCAGGTGTCATCAACATACCTGAACCAATGACTTGGTGGTCTCCCTGAAAAGGATGTCAAGGCTCTCTTTTCTACCTCCTCCATGTACAGGTTGGCAACAATAGGAGAAACTGGAGACCCCATAGCACACCCATGTTTCTGCCTATAATATTGCTCCCCATATGTGAAGTAGGTTGACTGCAGGCACAGTTTCAAGAGTTGACACAGTTGCTCTGTGGAAAGTGTGGTCCTGCTGCTCAGAGTGGTGTCTGATTTTAACCTTAAACAGACCACCTCTACTGCTTCATCTACAGGAATGAATGTAAAGAGTAGTGTGACAGCAAAAGAGATCATTGTTTCATCAGTCTCCATCAGTCTCCATGATGACATCCCTCACCTTATCCACAAAGTCCATGGTGTTCTGTGTGTGGTGTTCTGAGCTGCCAACTAAAAGGATTAGTACAGACCCCAGATATTTGGAAACATTGGGCCTCATGCAAGAACATGTTCATATTTTTATCCTAAATTTCTCTTACTTTTGTTTGTACGAAGCGTTCGTACGAACATGCCACGTCAGATTCAACAAACTCTTCTATCCTCAGGAAAAGTGTGTAAATGAGCTGCGTACGTATGATGAATTGCACCTGTTCTATCCACCTGCTCGTGCACGCGGAGAGGTCATTTACATAATTCCCACCCCTCAAAACACCATATAAGGCTACGTTTCCTGCCTCAGAGAGCAGGAAGTGTCCGTTCATAAAATGACAGCGAAAAGCCAAAGAATGGCATGAAATAACCACTGCTGTTAATGTTGTGTCTCCCGTGGGTCGTACAGTATCAGAAATCAAGAAAAAATGGTTTGATCTGAAAATGGCTTCAGAAAACGTCTCGCCGCAGCACGGTGCTGGAGGTCAAGGAAAGTCTGCGTTACCGAGATGGATGGAAAAATAAATGTCATGTCAAAACTCCAACTGTGCGCTCAACTACAGCACGAGTGCGTGTATGCAGCTTATTACACAAGCGCTCCTGTCTTGTCTGAGGGCTGTTTAGAGGTGTCATAAGCCATGGGGCTAATGCATAGCCTCGATCACCTGTGGAAAATAGTGAGTTATAGGTAAATGATCAGAGAATAATTCCAAATCCTCAATTACAAATTAAAAAGTTACCAACAAGCCAGCCATCTCGCCCCGGCGCACCTGCCGTGAAGGGGGAGGAAGTCTGTAGCTCCAGTGTTTTGTGGGAAAGATTAATAACTGCCGAAGGAATCATTTCATCATACACTGGAGCTGCAGTCTTCCTCCTTCTTCATGGCAGGAGCGCACAAAACACGGTCCCGTCAGAACCGCTGTCAGAACCACAGCACACGGGCTGACAGGGTGTTAATTTGAGGAGGGCTTTGATGACCAAGGGGAGCGCACGACTCACCGAAGCCTGCGACACACCAGACAAATTAAACTTAAAATTATAATACTATTTCAAACAAAATAACCTATTGTCAAGAATGATTGGTGCATGATTTTTTTAAACTCAAAATATTTTCTAAATAACGAAGTATAAAGTTATTAGTGAAGAAAATCCGTCTGGATGACAGCAGACTACTGCTCGTAAAATATACGACAGGTCTGGACCACTCGTAGATTTTGTTCGTATCTGAAAAAAATCTTAGGATACGAAAACATTGTTGAATGCCACAAATGCTCCTAAATCATTCGTACGCACAATTTAAGAACAAATCTGTGCGTACGAACGGTTCTTGCATGAGGCCCATTGTAAGTGACCGAGTTAATCATGCTAACAATTTGGTCTTAAAGGTACACCTTGTTTTTGGATTTTGGGTAAACCATACAGACTAGGTGTGGCCTCCCCTGGGTACAGTCTGTGGTACAGAATACTGTCAATAGCCTTGTCCTGCTCCAAGTGTTTCAGGTAATCTATCAACTTCTTCTTGTAACCACTTCTTGGATCTCTTTTCAGCGGTTCATAAATGGTTAAGTCACTAAGGAGTGACATAACTTTCTCATGATAGTCTTTCTGGTTCAAAATCCCTGTACACCTTCCCTTCCTTTGTCTGCTGGGAAAGTCATGATGTTTTTGTCCTTGCTAAGAGTGGTGAGTGCGTCCCTCTCCTCTCTACTGATGTTGGAAGATGGTGGTTTGGCATTGCTGAGGCAGGCTGAAACTTTTATTCTGAGTTGTTCTGCTTCAAACTCTCTAATTTTGTTGTTACGGATGGCTGACTTAGTGGCTGTGATCATCTCTATCAGAGGAATTCTACTTGGTGCAACTGCAAAGTTCAGTACCCTGGCAAGAATCTCTGTCTCCGGCTGGGTGAGCTGTCAGTCAGATAAATTCTTCACCCATTCTTCACAGAGGTTCAACATCATCAGGCCAGTACTCTATGGTCTACACTCATCTCCAGGCCAGCGGTCACTCGTTCAGGGATCAAGATATTCACATCCTTGATAGAGAGGAACGAAGGTTTGAGAGAGGAGTAAAGGAGCACATCTTTGTGAAAATAAACCGTCCATCATTAAACAGAGGTAGAGGCCTCTGTGTTCATTCATTCAACCTTTATTTAGACAGATAAGTCACTTGAGTCTAGAAGACTCGTTTACAAGTGAGATCTGCTTAGACAAACCAAAAGTAATGAAACCGTACACATTAGGAATTGGAGGTGAAAAATTTCCTATTAAAATCTTTCTTCTTGCCTGAGAAAAAAATTATAATATTTAAAAAAACCTCGCACAAATAAGCACATAGTGACGTAGGCATTCCGCAGGGGGGTTGGGGGGTCACTGAGAGCCATGAGCAATGTCCATAGACGCTCTCGAGGGCACTGTAAGAGTTCTAATAAGGGTGGAATAATAAGCCAGCTCCTTCCGATGAGATCCATAAACATTCTCGAGGTATGTTGGGGATGGCCAAGGTCAACGCTAATGAGAATCCAAGAATCCTGAAATGATGACGGGATGTTTATTCAGCTGGTTCACGCTGGTTGATTGTGGAATTCCCCGATGGGCGGGGTTGAGGGTCAGATTACATGTCCTCCAGGCGTATTCAGATAAGGTGGCCAAGGCCAGCCGGGGGAGCCTGATTCAGATAACACACAGTTGTTTTGGGTACAGGCAGGACATAATAATAACATAATAATGACATCTACCTTGAGTCTGTGTTGGTCCAAAAACTGTTCAGAAATGTCCAAATTATGTGGCCACACTGATGGAAACGTGCCTGAGTAAAAAAAAACTGATCTGATACATTCTTTCCAAGGCAATTGAGTCTGGGTACAAAGGCACAAACCAAGCCATCACAAAGGCAAGTAGCATGATCGGGTCCCGATTTTTTGCCAACGAATTCCTTGATTGTACTTTGTAGATAAAACCAGCAACCAAATCCAAAAAGCAGGAACCAGTGTCAGGATCCTGGGGTTTTGAACCCATAATGCAAGCAGGATGATTGAGGCAGGAGTTTTAAAATAAAATCTAATTTATTATTTAACAACAAAAAACAAAAAGCTGGCGAGGCAGCAAAAACTTACAGACTATGATCAGGCAAAAAAGGACTGGTACAGATTTGAGTACAAACAGGAACAGAGGAGAACCATGTTGTCTATGATAACAGAGCTGAACAGGTGCAAGGAATGAAAGGCTGATTGCTGTGCTGAGGCAGAGGGGGTGTGGTGAACTGTTGACTGACAGGAGTGGCTGTGAACAATGACAGATGGGTGAATGAGCAAAACACAGTAGGGAAAAACAAACAATGACATGAGGGGCAGAGGGAGTGAGCAGAAGAGGGGTCAGCAGAGCGGGTGAACAGGAGAGTGGAATCAGGGCTGAAAACAATGGCAGAGACCATGGGGAGGTGTACAGGTGAACTGGATGAGGACTGATTGTGGACTGAGCTGAGGAGGGGTGACAGGCATTACAAGGCTGAATAAAGAAAACTAAAGACATGACTGTGGACAGAAGGGACAAAACATGACAGAAGAAGTGAGTGAGACAAGGCTAATGAGAGGGGGTCAGTGGGGCCGCTGACCGTGACAACCAGTTATCGTGAATCCAATTAAATATGCATTCTTAAAATCCACAGATGGCAGCAGAGATAGACACGTCATCAAGTCTTCAAGTCGATGAGATATCCAGCTGCGTGCATACCAACAGGGCAAATCGGCTCGCCTACAGCCTGTCTTTTCTTTGAAGAAATGTTAAATTGTTACGAATTCAAAAGGTTGAAGGAAGCTCTGAAATGAATGTGCAAGTTTATGCAGGTTTATTGTACATAATAAGAATAAACCTTACAGCAATAACAGACCTCTCACCGAGCACAGTCCACACACACACATCTTCAAAGGCAGGGCCACGGTTATAAAACCCTGGATGTCGTCACCGCCTCCTGGAACCTGGAACCTCCTGGGACTGCTTCGAGACCGCCCTGGGACCACCTACACTACCACGTGACCCTCCTTTCTGCCAATAAACTATCAGCTTCAATGTAATCATCAAATGTTGGGTCTGTTGAATTGTGCAGGCGTGTAACTGTTCCCTAGTGAAAACAAAGCCCGAGAGAAAAATGTTCTGCCTTGTGTCACATTTCACATTACTGTATAAGGCAGAATGAAGTGAATACAAATAATAGAACATAATGGGTGTAATGTAATACTGATAGAAATATATTTCATTATCAAATTGTGTTGAGGGACCAACTGGCCAAATAAGTCCACAATTATGATATGAAGATATGTAAGAGAGGCTCGGAAGCAGTTTCACAGACAGACAGACAAAGCAGCAAAGATAAGTGGAGTGGGAGGGGAAGCATCTGACCTTGGCAGAAGCAAGTGGTGAAGCTGTTCAACTGTCCCCCTCTTACAATGCTGTTATTGCTAGTATCACTCAGCCCCTTGTGAATAGCAAACAACCATCAGGGTGCTAACGATCCATAGTAAGGCTGATGGTCCTCCTTGATATGAGCAGCTGGTTTTGGCTGTCAGCAGCAAACTGGTTGATCCACTATGAGAAGGAGCTATTTATAAGACTGAGATGAATACAGCTCCTCAGGCTGAAGAAGTCTTTCGGAGGAAAGATGAAACGTTTCTACAATTTTTTTTGAATGTCCAGAGGACCAGAATGAACTTTTTTAGAATTTTTTTAACCTGGATTATTGAGCATGCATCAGGAAACTTCAATAATTGTCACCAAGTGGTACAATGTTTTTTTCATTCAAACCTTGCCCATAATTCCTTTTTCCTGCAAAGCAGCTGTCTGCATCAAAAAGCCAGTCACCTAAGTCAGGATCACCTGGCTCTGGAACTGCCTGCTTGAGGCCAAGTGACATCCGGTTTGCGAGCCATCTAACTCTGAAAGAGGCTGAGGATGAAGTACTCGGGCCAGATTTCTGCACTCAAACAGTGAAACACAACTCCTTGTCAACTAAAGGAAGAGGTGAGGACGAGCGAGGTTTACTTGGATTTTTAGATAGGCTCAGTTGGTAGAGCTGCTGTCTCTCATCGAGGAGGTCACTGGTTCAAACCCTGATCCGGGGCCTTTCTGGGTGGAGTTTGCATGTTCTCTCCGTGCATATGTGGGTTTTCTCCAGGTACTCCAGTTTTCTCCCACAGACCAAAAACATGCATGTTAGACTGATTGGTAACTCTAAATGGTCCCCAGGTGTGAGTGAGAGAGAGTGCTTGTTTGTCTCATTAGTCTCTGTGTCCCTGTGATGGACTGGAGACATGTCCTGGGGTTTGTGAAGTGCTCGATATGGATTCCAGTGACCCCCATGACCTGAAAAGGAAGAAGTGGGTAAATATGATGGATGGATGATGGATGATGGATGTTTCCATGATAAGGTGTCAAGAGAGTACCTGTGGGACTGTGTGAGAAGGGTCAGGTACCTTGCGAGTGTGAGGCAATGGTGAGACGTGCAGTGAGGAGTGACAGAAGGTGGGGATGAATCAAACCAATGTTCATCTCTAAGTTCCTTCCTATTTGTATTTTGCATGGACAGTTGACAGATGAGGTCAGGAAGGATTTGTTCTTACACACATTGTTGTTTGTAGTGAGAGTAGGGAGCAGATGGAAGAGAGCCTGGAGAGAGAGAGGTGTGCTCTGGAGAGAAGAGGAATGAAAGCTGGTAAAAGTTGGACAAGTGTGTGTGAATGAGGGGGAGACAGGTGGCAATGGACATCACCAGCATTTTGCCTTCAGCTCAGGTTGAGCAGTTTGGAGACAAAGTTAGAGACTGAGATGGTCTGGACATGTGCAGAGGAGGGACGGTGGACTTACTGGACAAACGATGTTGATCCAATTTCAAATCCAATTTGCATACCGACCTAATCGCTCAACCGACGATGCCATCTCCTCTGCCCTCCACACAGCTCTCACACATCTGGACATGAAGGACTCTTATGTTAGAATGCTGTTCATCGACTTCAGCTCGGCATTCAACACCATCATCCCCCAACAGCTCATCCTTAAACTGGACAGTCTGGGGCTGAACACCTCAATGTGTAACTGGCTGCTAGACTTCCTGACCGGGAGACCACAGACAGTGCGGGTCGGGAGTAACACATCTAGCACCATCACATTGAACACAGGGGCCCCACAAGGATGTGTGCTGAGCCCCCTTCTATTCACCCTGCTAACACACGACTGCACACCATCGTACAGCTCCAACCACTTCATCAAGTTTGCGGACGACACAACAGTGGTGGGTCTCATCAGCAACAACGATGAGACGGACTACAGGAACGAGGTGAGCCGCCTGGCCTTGTGGTGCGGACACAACAATCTCACTCTCAACGTGGAGAAGACAAAGGAGATTGTTGTGGACTTCAGGAAGAGGGATGCCCAACATGCCCCTCTGACCATCAACAGCACCGCAGTGGAGAGAGTAGACAGCACCAAGTTCCTGGGAGTGCACGTCTCAAAGGACCTGTCCTGGAGCAGGAACACTGCAGCACTGGCAAAGAAGGCTCACCAGCGTCTCTACTTTCTCCGCAAGCTGAAAAGGGCTGGAGCTTCAACCCCCATCATGAGCACCTTCTACAGAGGTGCCATAGAAAGTGTCCTGACCAGCTGCATCACTGTGTGGTTTGGTGCATGTACTGCATCCTGCCGCAAGAGCCTCCAGCGCATTGTGAGAGCAGCTGAGAAGATCGTGGGCACCTCCTTGCCCTCACTGCAGGACTTACACAGCAAACGCCTCACTCGGAAAGCCCACTGCATGGCAGGTGATCCCACACACCCACTACACAGCTGCTTCAGACTGCTGCCATCAGGGAGGAGACTGAGGAGTCTCCAGGCTCGAACCAGCAGACTGAGAGACAGCTCTGTTCATCAGGCAGTCAGGATGCTAAACACTCTGCCTGCTCTGCCCCCCCTCCCATTTGAACTGCCTTAACACTAAAACTTTCTCACACATTACCACACAACACAAAGATTTTAACACTGGACTCTGTGTCATCAAACGGGTTATTCACTAAACTCTCGGTCATGTGCTCATACAGTTTGCACTACTTCTCATACTTGCACTAATGTTTGTATTACATCACTGCCTATAGTCATAATACTGTTTACATTCTCTGTTTACATTTATTAATACTGTTTACTTTTATTACTACTGTTTACATTTACACTACTCTAATATCTACACCACTGCTGATACATATACAGTGTGCTCTGAACGGTCTTATTTAGGGATGCCCAATGTGCCTTACTGCATATGCCACTTTTTGCCTCTATAACAACATCAACTACTACCTCATACATATACTGTGTACATTAACTCATACGCTGCTTTGCCACTTTGCAAATGTCAATGCTAGAAACCTTTAGTTTATTTTAGTTATACTTTTTATACTCTTTTTTTATACTAGTATGCAAAAACTCAGGACAGTATTATGTTCATTAAATGTTTAATGTTTTAGTTTTAGAGTTGGTGTAAATTTTCATACTCTTATACCACTATGCAAAAAACTCAGGACAGTGTTAGTTTTACTATTTTATGCTTATGTCTATTATTATATGTTTCAGTGTTTCAATGTTTAGATGTTTACTGTTGCACCGAGGGACTGAGAGAAACGCAATTTCGGTCCTGTGTATGTCCTGTACTGTACATATTGCAGATCTGACAATAAAGTTGACTTTGACTTTGACTTTGACTTGAATACCAGGGAGAGGGAAAATATCCCAGAGAAGGTGCATTGATGGGGTGAAGGAGGATGCTGGGACAGATGAAGGCAGATTATCTGCAGTGAGATCCCTAAAGGGAGCAAACAAAAAAAGTATTTTCCCCGACTTTTGCTTCTCCAAACACAAAACCAAAACCAAACACCCCACACAGATGTGGAACAATCTGAAACTATGTGACTTGTTTCTTTCAGGTTCTCAGTCTCCAGAACTCATCTGCGACTCACTGCAGTGCATCAATGTTGATGCTGCCTGTCGCTGTGTGTCAAAGAACAGACATCCCATCAGGGTCAGGAGGACCAAGGTCAACATGCAGATAGCTGCGGCTCTGCTGCGGCTGCAGGACAACATGGCCGACGTGCTGCACAGGCTGCACGCTCTGGAGGAACTCAATAAGCCACAGGTGAAACCACGGCTGCTACTTATTGTTGTGAAGATGAGTACCGTACTTTTCAGCGTAAAAGTCGCTTCTGTGTATAAGCCAACTATTGGGAATTATTTGGAAAAATCCATAAATACGACGCTTCGCCCTATAAGTCACATCTATTATGCGTCACCGCTACGCGACGCGTCAGCGACTCATTTGCCCTGCTGAAAATGGCGGCCACAGAAGCGAACCAGCACGGAAGGACTTTACAAGATTAACACGGTAAAAACAATTATTTCTTTGCTGAGAAAAAATATATTTCTTAGCTGACATTATAGCACAAGGGTTCCTGAGCTTAACCGTTCCTTAATCAATTCACGAAATGTTCAAATCAGCTGGATTTAAATTGTTTTGGTTTGACGTTTTTCAAACGGTTGCGGTAATAAATTATAAATAAATCGAATTTTATCTCAAATGTCTTATACAGGGCAACAGTTTGTAAATTAAACCCATATAATTACACTCTGTAAACCTAAAAAATATCCGTCGAGTGGTTTATGACTATTTATAACAATATAAACGGAATCAAAAAAGGCGTACAAGATCAACTGGACTTTATTTATCAAATAAAGTCCAGTTGATCTTGTATTGAACGCCTTTTTTGATTTTATCATGTCCTGGACGACTGAGAATTTTCACCAGCAAATATAAACGGAAATAAAACCGAAGCTAACGAGACGATTCCGTCTCTAAAACACGAATAAAAAAATCAAATTTTATCTCAAATGTCTTATACAGGGCAACAGTTTGTACATTAAACCCCATATAATTACACTCTGTAAGCAGAAAAAATTTCCGCCGAGTGGTTTATGAGCTATATATATAAATAGTAGGTACAGTATCTGCTTACGGTAGCTAACCGCTAATAAAAGATCGTTTTTTTTATCTCAAACATCTCATAAAGCTAGTCAGTTGTAAATGATCACCAAATAATTACGCTCTGTAGGTTTCAAGAAAATCCGCTGTGTGGTTTATGAGTTATCTTGCTAAAAACACAGCTAACAACACGGCTAACAGTAGCTACCTCCAGAGCAGGAGGCCGGGCAGCGACAGAGTCAGTATGAGCAGAGGAGGCTTTTTTCGGACACATGAGCTGGAAACGGTCGATGTACTCTCTGGAAGTGTCCCCCTAGTGGACAAAAGTGGTACTGCACCATTTTTTTGCCAAAATGAAAAACGGTCATATCTGAGTCAAAAATGGGTCTAAAAATATGGGAAAAAATCTATAAATATGACGCTTCGGCATATAAGCCGCAGGACATGCAAATTAGTAAAAAAAACAGCGACTTATATGCCGAAAAGTACGGTACACAATCGTGTGTTTTTGGTTGTTTGGAAACAGGTTTTGTGTTTTGA
>JBBPBX010022651.1:0-41217 GCA_038048925.1 Garcialebias charrua
GTCCCCCGGTGAAGAACCAAAACCGAGGCTGCGTTAAACAGAACCTCCGCCCGCTCGCACGAGCTGCGGATGACGTAACTGGCTGTGTGCCAGTATGTGCAGCACTGTTTAACGCCCGATCGATCACTAATAAAACTTTTATATTAAGTGATTTGATCTCCACTCATCGGCTGGATCTGTTTATGATTACTGAAACTTGGCAAAAACCACAGGACAACAGCTCCTTCTCTCAGCTCCTTCTACCTGGCTACTCCTACCTGAATGCCCCGCGCGGGGCTGGAAGAGGTGGAGGGCTGGCTGCAGTGTTCAATGAGGCGTTCAAGTGCTGCCTGTTGCCTCAGAAAAACTACAAAAGCTTTGAAATCATGCTTTTTGTGCTGGAATCTGCTAAACCTCTGCTGTGTGAGCTCATCTATCGCTCACCACAATACAATAAGGACTTTCTCAGTGAGTTTTCAGAACTACTGGCTGAACTGCTGCCAAAATTTGACACCCCTACTTTTTTGTGGAGATTTCAACGCACACATCTGCTACCCAAGTAATCAACTTGGGTGTGAGTTTCAGGACCTTCTGGACTCTTTTAACCTGTCGCAGTCTGTCTCGGGGGCCATGCACAGCCAGGGTCATACACTGGACTTAATTATCTCCCACGTCCTTCACATAGCTGCTGTACAGATTCTGGGCACCTGCATTTCAGACCATTTTCCCATCTTATTTGAATTTTCCACCCCTCCTGCACTGAAGGCTGTTCTCCCAGCACATCTATGCCGCTCCATCACCCCATCCACTCCAAGTCAGTTCACTGATGCCTTTAAGAGCACTGACTTGTGCTCTGCCGTCAGCCTGGACCCATCTCTACATCCTGAGGACTTCATCACCTCCTTCCATCACACCTGCACAACGATCTTGGACTCCATCGCTCCTCTCAAACAGGCTTCTTCAAAGAATAAATCACCTCCATGGCTCAATGAAACAACACGGGCCCTTCGACAACGCTGCAGGAAAGCAGAGCGAAAATGGAAGCGGGACCGGCTTCATGTATCCCAAGGAATACTGAGAGACTGTCTCTGTGATTATCAAAATGCTGTTAAGCAAGCCAAGTCACAGTACCTCTCCAATTTAATCTCCACCAGCTCTAACCGGCCGAGGACGCTATTTAGCACAATCCAGTCTGTCATCAATCCTTCTGTCAATGTTCTGAAAACTGCCACTCAGTCTACCTGTGATGACTTTCAGAGCTATTTTGTCAACAAAATAGACTCTATCAGGCAGATCATTGTCAGTCCATCAAACACTGTCCAGTCATGTGCGTCTGCAATAACCACTGCTGTTTTTGACCAGTTCGACCTGGTTTCACTGCCTAACCTCATCAAGGTGGTTCAGCAGATGAAACCAACTAACTGTTCTCTGGACATCATTCCCTCTAAAATATTCACATTCAAACAGTCCTTTGATGTAATTGGTCCTTGTGTTTTGTCATTTATTAACAGCTGTCTATCTTCAGGTTTTGTGCCATCTGCTTTCAAACACGCTGTGGTCAGGCCACTTCTCAAAAAACCAGGCTTAGATCCTACAGCTCTCTCTAATTTCAGACCAGTTTCCCATCTGTCATTTGTATCAAAGGTCCTAGAAAAGATTGTTCTTATTCAACTTCAATCTTTTCTAGAGCTCAACAACCTGTTTGAAAAGTTTCAGTCAGGTTTTCGAGCCCGTCACAGTACTGAATCTGCACTGCTCAAAGTGCAGAATGACATTATTCTGTCTCTGGATGCAAAAAAACCTGTTCTGCTGGTGATGTTAGACCTCTCAGCAGCTTTTGACACCATCGACCATCAGGTACTAATCAACCGTTTGTCTCAGCTGGTTGGCCTCCAGGGAGCTATGCTAGAATGGTTCAGATCTTACCTAACTGGGAGAACTTTTTCTTAGGCGATCTGTCCTCCTCTTCATCCATCCCTCGGACCTCTGGCGTACCACAGGGATCCATTCTGGGGACAGTCCTCTTTTTTCTCTATATGCTGCCATTAGGATCAATCATTGCACGTCATAAACTGTCTTTTCATATGTATGCAGACGATTTATAAATCCATCTGCCAGTCACTCACAACCCCTCACCCAGTTCAAACACTCTTGTCAACTGCTTAAATGACATTAAGCACTGGCTCTCTCAAAACTTCCTCCACCTAAACACAGATAAAACTGAATGCATTTTATTTGGTGCACCCGGTGACACCAGCAACATCCTTCCCAGTCCCAGTTTTGGTTTTCCCCTCCCCCACTTCAACCTGGTGGATAGAAATCTTGGAGTGCAGCTTGACTCCAACTTAAGGCTAGATAAACAGATCAGTTCTGTTGTCAAGACCAGCTTCTTTCAGCTCCGTCTGCTCTCTAAAGTAAAGTCACTCCTCAACCGTAGTGATCTGGAGAAGGCCATCCATGCCTTTGTGACCTCCAGACTTGACTATTGTAATGCTTTGTATGTTGGTATTAATCAATCCTCCATCTCCCGTTTACAGCTTGTACAGAACTCTGCCGCCCGCTTTTTGACCAACACACGGAAATATGAACACATCACTCCTGTCCTGTCCTCTTTACACTGGCTCCCGGTTCAGTTCAGGATACAGTTTAAGCTGCTGCTGTTTGTTTTCAAAGCTCTGAATGGACTCACACCTCTCTACATCTCAGAACTTTTGAAAGTCCATCAGCCCAGCAGAGCTTTACGATCTGCCAGTCAACACCTGCTGGAGGTGCCTCGCTCAAGGTACAAACAATGGGGAGACCAGTCCTTTTCTGTTGACGGCCCAAAAGCCTGGAACAGCCTCCCCCTTGAGCTGCGTGCCACCTCTGATCCGACTCTGTTCAAAACCAGACTGAAAACCCACTTGTTCAAAAAAGCTTTCAGTGTGTTACTTTTATTACTTTGGTATTTTAGTATGTAGCATTTTTATTTCCATTGCCTCCTTTTATTGCTGTTGTTTTTTATTCTATTTTCACTAGCCCTGTTTCCATCCATTTTCATTTCGAATTTTGAGCTACCTCGCAAATATGTAAATACAAATTAATGCAGATCAGAAGTGTTTCCATCTGCTGGCTTGAAGCGCTTCTTCCAAGCCGCGCACAGCGTCATTACGTCAGACGTCAGCGTCATTACGTCAGACGTCAGCACTGCGCATGTCTACAGTAAACCAGAGAGTAAACAGGAAGTAGCGGTTGACAACAGAACCCGGCCACACATCTCGTCAAAATGGAGAGAATATTTCAGGTACGTGTTGCTATCGGGCGAGTTGTATTTATTCTGTCATGCCAACTAGTTTTAGCGAGTTACATGCTGTTCGGAGCGGAAACAGCTGATCAGTCACGTGACGTGAATGTGCGCTACGGCAGCACGAGTCGGCAAATGTGTTTCCATCTGTCGTTTTGCGCAGCTGCTCGGTTTCGCAGCTCCCAAAAACCACCTCAAGCGAGCGTATAAACTTTTTGGCGAATTTCAGGAAGTAACTTCGTATTTTGCCGTTTCCATTAAGCTTTTCTGCTGCGATACTTCAAAATGCGCACCTAGAAACCTTGATGGAAACACGGCTTCTGATTTATTGTACCGGTTTTTATATTTTCTGTCCTGTTAAGCACCTTGGTCAATGCAAGGCATTGTAAGAAGGTGCTATTCAAATAAAGTTTATTATTATTATTATTATTACCTATAGAGAACACTTGGCGCATCATAAAGAGGAAGGTGCAACAAAGAAAGCCCAAGACGATTGAACAGTTAGAGGCCTGTATAGACCCCTTTAGTGTTTGTAAACAAAGACGGCTGTGCGCGTGTCGAGGTCACGGAAGTACTGACTCCGCCTGGCATTTTTCCAAGCATAACAAAGTAGCAAGACTGAATCTAGCTAAGCAATTTCCTCCACCAGCAACAAAATGTCAGGATGTTGCGTATACGGTTGTTCAAATAGGTATTCTAAGGAAGGACTTAAGTTCTACCGCATACCAAGAGGCAATCGACCATTTCAAAGCCACCGAAGGCAGCTGTGGCTTCAGGCCATCAAGCGGGTGGATTGGACCGAGGACACTATAAAAAATGCACGAATATGCGGTGCCCATTTTATATCAGGTAATGTTACTCATATAGTTTTATTTCACCATAAACCCTGGTTGTCATTAACCATTGTTTGTAAAAACTAGACTCAGTTTATTGCTGTTAAATTCGGTCGGAAAGTTGGCTAGTTGCTAATAAGCTAATTGCTAATAAGCTAGCTTTTAATAAACAAATGCCTATGTGCTTTATTTTCAGGGGAAATGTCGTTAGATTATCAAAGTCCTGATTTCGTACCATCTGTGTTTGCATACACTAAAAGTCAGGGATCACAAGCGAAGATGGAAAGGTATGGATAATTTGCCTTGGTTGTCTTTACTATTTGTTTCTTTTTTTCTGTGTTCTGTTGTCATGGTCTTTAACAGACAGACCACAGTCCGTGAAGATCCACAACTTCTCCTCCTCCACCATAACCCTCAGCACTGGCTCTCCTCAGGGATGTGTGCTGAGCCCCCTTCTGTTCACTCTGCTCACATATGATTGTACAGCCACACTTCCAGGCTGTCATATTGTTAAGTTTGCAGATGATACAGCGGTGGTGGGATGCATCACAAACAATGATGAGTCCAGCTACAGACAGGAGGTGGAACATCTGGAGAGCTGGTGCAAAGAGAATAATCTTCACATGAATGTGAAGAAGACAAAGGAGATGATTGTGGACTTCAGAAGGAACAAACACACCCATGCCCCACTGAAAATAGGTGGGTCTGCAGTGGAAGTGGTCTCCAGCTACAAATACTTGGGTGTACACATGAATGATAACCTCAGCTGGAGCAACAACACCACCAGCCTGATCAAGAAAGGTCATCAGAGACTCTACTTCCTCAGACGGCTGAGACGTGCTGGTCTGAGCAGCCCAGTTCTCACCTCGTTCTACAGGTGTGCAGTGGAGAGCGTCCTGTGCTCCAGCATCAACGTGTGGCATGGAGGCTGCACAGTTGAAGAGAGGAAAGCTCTGCGGAGAGTGGTGGAGGCTGCGCGGAGGTCTGTTGGAGTCGGTCTCCCCATCATCACAGAGATTTGCACCTCCAGATGCGGGAGGGGAGCCACCTGCATCATGAAGGACCTCACTCGCCCAGCGCACTCACTCTTTGCCCCGCTCCCCTCGGGACGGAGGTTGAGGAGCATCGGGTGTGGAGCCACTGGACTGAGGAGCAGCTTCTGCCCTGGGGCTGTTGGACTCATGAATAAATGAAAATAAAGTAAACGCTGCGGGGTGTCGCATCGTGCTGATGCTGATCTGTTTTCTTGTTGCTGTGTTCATCTGTGTTCGTCTGTGACCATCTGCTCATGCAGACTCATGTTCGTGCTGCTGTTTATTCCCACTATATTGGGCTGAGTGTATTGCTGGTTGATGTTTTTCTTGGTTAATTCTAGATGTTATTATTGTTTTTCTGTTGCATTTGTTGTTGGATGAAACTGGGACCCCGTGTACATAATCTCGTTTTCATCACAAGTAACGTTCTGAAAATTTTTACATTGATGTGTGCAATTTGATCCACATCGCTTGAAATGAACATGTAAATGTTGATGTACTGCAGTAAATCAATAAGCTGTCACCTGTCTAACAATAAACAAACAATTTAATTAAATTAGAACCTGTGTATTTCTTCAAAATTGTATATACAGGTACAATGTGGTTCAAAATTAATCCAAATAATTGAATTTGACATCAAAAACAGGCTACTGTAAGTATAGCAAATAGAAGCCTACAAAAAAATTTAAAATGTTTAATATACGATTTATTTAAAACAATCAACATCAGATTTTTGGATGACTGCAAAGATCAAGGTAAATAACAGACCATCTATAACAGCTACGGTGGTCCACAACATAAAGTTTAACAAAACGTATGTATGTCTCCGCTTTATTGATGATTACCCAAGCCTCATACATTGTAGTATTTAGGTCTTGTCTCTGACTGGGGAGGACTTTGGCCTTTAATACACAGAAATCGACGTCAATATCATTATATCGCACTTCCTGTACATGTCCACAAACAACGTAGTCATACGCATCAAGTGATTTGTATGCTCGTAGTTTTTCTTTTGTGTACACGCTAGGTTTCTCCACCAAATACGTGTAAATATCAGGCCACTGAATGCTAGGCCACTTACTAACGTCATCCTCCCATTCAGTAACTGTACACGGATCAGGAAGCTGATGGCCATTGCTCAAAGTTAATTTATTAAAGTAAGCTTTGCGATCATTTACCGATAACCCGCTAGCGTAGCTTGAAAATACACTTCTTCTTCTTCTTTCGGCTTTTTCCCTGCGTTAGGGGTCACCACAGCGATCTAGTCGCATGAAGATTTGGCAGTTGTTTTTACGCCGGATGCCCTTCCTGACACAACCACAGACCACCGAGCAACCACAGCCCTCTGTGTGGAGCAGAGAGCTGATATCTAGGGTTCCCAGGGGAGCAGATGTGGGTTAAGGGCCTTGCTCAAGGGCCCAGAGTGGGGCAGATGAGGGTGGAGATAGGTGTGACCACTTCACTTATCCCACCCACATCTTTGATGTTGTCGGTACCGGGGCTTGAACCGGCGACCTTCCGATCACAAGCGCACCTTCTTAACCTCTGCGCCACCACTCCCACTCCAGCTTGAAAATACACTACTAGCCGCCATATTGCCGTTGCCGCGATGCGCGCGCAGCTGCTTGATGACGTAGGCTGTAAATGGGTCTATTAGACATGATGGGAGAGCAGCAAGGATTTTGTTGAGAGTTCGTAAATTTGAACATATTACGCCCATTCTTCATAACCTTCATTGGCTTCCTGTTGCCTACAGAATTCAGTACAAAACTGCTCTCATTACACATCAATGCTTACACGGAACTTCACCAGATTATCTGAAGGATATTCTCATTCCATACTCATCCACCCGTTCGCTGCGGTCACAGAACAGCAATCTCCTTCACATTCCGAGAACCAAATTAAGGACCATGGGAGACCGGGCTTTCAGTGTGGCTGCCCCCCGCCTGTGGAACTCTCTTCCTGACTGTCTAAGAGCCCCACAGTCTGTGGTTGACTTTAAGAGCGACTTGAAGACCTTTCTTTTCGACCAAGCATACTCTACCTCCTCATGATTCTACTTTTGATCTTAGCTGATATTGTTATTGATTTTAAATGTTTTATTATTGTTTTGTCTGTTTTATTGTCATTTAATTCTGTTGCTCCTTGTAGCACTTTGAGATTTTCATTAATGAAAAGTGCGTTATAAATTGAATTCATTATTATTATTATTATTATTAGTTCTATTTCTAACCTTGAGAAACTGGTCTCCTCTGTCTTCAGACGTCTGTTGAGTGTTGTAAGAAGGGGGGATGCCACACAGTGGTAAAAATGGACTTGTCCCAACTTTTTTGGGATTTGTTGACGCCATGAAATTTTGAAACAACATAGTTTTCCCTAAAAATTACACATTCTCTCAGTTTAAACTTTTGATCTGTGATTTGTGTTCTATTCTGAATAAAATATTAGATGTTGGCACCTCCACATCATTGCATTCAGTTTTTATTCACAATTTGTTTAGTGTCCCAACTTTTTTGGAATATGGTTTGTAGTTTAAAATTTATATTAACTTTACCAATGAAAAGGTGACATTTTAATAAACACCAACAGTGAATTTCAGTGGTGGTGGTGGGGTGGTTACTGTTCTATGATTTAGCGATAGACCTGATCATAACAGAAAATGACCTGGCATCATGCAGCCTTCACTACACTAAATTACATTGTGCCAAGCAATGACACAAAAAACAAATGTTTTTAGTCAGTTTTGTCAGCCTGCATTTAATTATTAAAACAAAATAATTTACAGGTTCCATTCTTTGTTGGTGCCACAGTTTCTACACTTCATAACTTTTAGTGACCTTTCCTTCACAGTCCACTTAGAAAAACATCCATCTACTTCTCCCATTGTTTTCCTTTCCACTGTTCCTTCCCCATCACTGATTTTAACAATATTACTTTAAAGAAAACTTGTGTTACCTGGGTTCTTTCTCCTTCAAGGTATTCTCTATAACTCCATCAGGTGGACTTTTCAAATCTTGGGGTAAAATATTGCCACGCACAATGCAGACATGCTAGCTTAGATGCTACACACTCAGTTTCTCCTATGATCCCCCGCACCGGTCAACAGCTGAAGTCACTATCATAAACCGTGTTTCCATCAAGGTTTCTAGGTGCGCATTTTGAAGTATCGCAGCAGAAAAGCTTAATGGAAACGGCAAAATGCGAGGTTACTTCCTGAAATTCGCCAAAAAGTTTATACGCTCGCTTGAGGTGGTTTTTGGGATCTTCGAAACCGAGCAGATGCGCACAACGACAGATGGAAACACATTTGCCGACTCGTGCTGCCGAAGCGAACATTCACGTCACGTGACTGATCAGCTGTTTCCGCTCCGGACAACATGTAACATCGCTAAAACTAGTTGGCATGACAGAATAAATACAACTTGCCCGATAGCAACACGTACCTGAAATATTCTCTCCATTTTGACGAGATGTGTGGCCGGGTTCTGTTTTCAACCGCTACTTCCTGTTTACTGTAGACATGCGCAGTGCTGACGTCTGACGTAATGACGCTGACGTCTGACGTAATGACGCTGTGCGTGGCTTGGTAGATGCGCTTCAAGCCAGCAGATGGAAACACTTCTGCTTCGCATTAATTTGTATTTACATATTTGCGAGATTAAAAAAAATAGCTCAAAAATCGAAATGAAAATGGATGGAAACACAGCTATAGTTGTAAGCTAGTGTGCGACACAGAGGTGTCTCTGCCCTCCTCTCTCCGCCCTGTCAACAAAAACTTCAAAAGAGATGAGCGCCTGCTGAGCCAAGTGATCGAGGAGGAACACAGTTTCTTAAAGTCAAGTCAACTATAGTTGTAGAGCACATTTAAAACAGAAACTGTAATCAAAGTGATCAAAAACTGTAATCAAAATCAAACTGTAATCAAAATCAAAAAAGGCATTCAATACAGGATCAACTGGACTTTATTTGTTGCAGAAAACGTTTCGACTTCTGTCCAGAAGTCTTTTTCAATTCTGAATGAATGGAAGCTGTGAGACCGAGAAGTTTTATACAGGCTGACAAGCCACGCACCAACATATGAAATTGGAAACTGAAATAACACCACAACATACCTGAGATAACATGCCCATTCTATTTAAATTGACAAAACAACACATCACAGCTTAACAGAAGGGGGTTTGTAACACATACATGTAAATTGAAAGATCACACCTTAACAGTAGGGGGTTCCCTTGAGGTCTCTGGTAGAAGACACAAAACTGTATGTAAATTGACAAAAAACACCTCCCAACCAACAACAGAGGCTACTCAGAGAACTTTGTTAGTCTAATTTACAGACAAGACATCCCTGCTCCCATCCGGTGTAAAACGTTTCGGAATCAAATCCAAAACTGAGTTATAAGTCTTAGAAAGTTGAAATCTCAGACCTCCTCCTCTGTTAAGAGAAGGTTTTTCTCTCTTAACATAAACAGCTTCCTTCACCCCCCTCTCAAACCATCTGTGCTCTCGGTCCAAAATTTGAACATTCTGGTCCTCAAATGAGTGACCCTTGTCCGTGAGGTGGAGGTGAACAGCTGAGTTTTGTCCAGAGGAGGTTGCTCTCCTATGCTGAGACATTCTTTTGTGGATAGGTTGCTTAGTTTCTCCGATGTAGCGGTCTGAGCAGACTTTGCTGCACTGGACTGCATAAACCACACCACTCGGTTTGTGTGTGGGGGTTTAGTCCTTAGGGTGGACCAGCCTCTGTCTGAGCTAGGGGTGCAACAACGAATCGATAAAATCGATAAAAATCAATTTTTAAAAGTGTTGGCAACGAATCTCATCATCGATTCGTTGTGTCGCGCGATTATGCATCTTTCACGGCGCCGCGGAGCTGTTTTGTTCACCGGTAAAGCTTTTGTCAAAGCTGGCTGAGCCTGGCTGAATAAAGTTTGAAAAAAAAAACAACAACTCTGCAGCATCAGCGTGCTGCGCCTGCGCGTGTGTGGCTTCTGAACAGAGCGAGGAGGGAGCTGTGTGGCTTCTGAACAGAGCAAGGAGGGAGGAGGAAACAGAGCAGAGACTGTTTTCAAAGTCTATTTTACAAATGACCGACGCGACGCAGAGAAAACTGTGAATAAGTCCTACAACGTGTGGGAGTTCTACGCTTCTTAAAGATAAAAAAGCTTTGAAAAGTGACGATGCGACACGAGATAACCACGCAGATGAAATGTAAACATGACGGGCTTCACCACGGTGTGAATGAAGGAAGATCAGCATGTAAGTCTTAACCATTTGTTCTGTTTCAAAGAGAGAAAACGTGATATCAGTGTCTCTGGTAGCTGAAGCTGCTTGTTTCTTAGCTGTGACAGAGAATGTGTGTGTTTTTATTTTTAATGTAACGATACAAGCAGTGTTTAAATGTGTTTTATAAATAAATCTAACACAAAGATGGTGATAATTTAATGATTTAGCTTCAACTTTTAATTTGCTGGCAAAGTCTGAAGTCACTGCATTGTATGGAAGGATGAATTGCATTTAAACAGGAATTACAGTAATTTATTCATCTACTCAAGTGTGTGTAATTAGTATTTTATATTTGTGTGTGTGTGTGTGTGTGTGCTTGTGCGTTTAACCAAGTGAAACAAGGCATTTCTTGAGTTACTGTAAATTATGATATAATACATATAAACTCTCTCTCATTCCAGAAAACAACAAACAATGACAGCCTTCATGATGGACAGACATCATGCACACCACCACAGCAAGCAGCAGAGACTGAAAGATCCTTACATGAACGTCACTGACATGAGGCCTCTGTCGATGGTTGAAGACGAAGACTTCACTTTTAACCCAGGTTACAATGATCCACACTTGTAATGGTAAATGGACTGTACTGTACTTATATAGCACCTTTCTATCTAATTGATACTCAAAGTGCTTTACATTGTTTATAGTAGTGTAAAGCACTACATGTCCTCATTTACCCATTCATACAGCACTCTACTAGATTACAAAGAACAAATCATTCTAAAGAGACAAATCCGAGCTTTAGCTCACATTCATACACCAATGGGGCACAAACATGGGGTTCAGTGTCTTGCCCATGGACACTTAGGCATGTGACTGCTGGTGGATTCCAACCCCCAACTCTTGCATTGGAGGACGACTGCTCTAACAACTCAGCCACAGCCGCCCCATCCAGGTTAAAACAACCCACACCTTTAATCCAGGTTACACTTGTCCCTCAAAAACACATTTTACAAAGTAGCTACATTTTGTGCAGGTATAAATCATACATTTGTATATATGTTTGTGTACATTTATTTTTTATTGAAGCTGACTAACTTTATTTTTTAATTATTCAATATTTTACTAACAGAATAGTCAAGTAGCAACCTGTTTTTTGTGCGATTTGATATGTCAGTCAAATTTTGGAATAAAGAGGTGATAATTAAAACTTGTTTCCTTTTCTTTTCTTTTTTTTTGCCGATTCATCGATGAATCGAAAAAATAATCGGCCGATTAATCGATTATTGAAATAATCGTTAGTTGCAGCCCTAGTCTGAGCGTCCTGCTAGGTTTGAAATGTACTGGGATGTTGTGTTTATTGAAAGTCCTTCTGAAATTCTCTGAGACTCCAGCAACATAAGGAATGACAATGTTTTTCCGTCTGTTAGACTTTTTCTGTTCCTTATTGTGTTTAACAGATTTCCTTGCTGACTTGACAAAAGCCCAATTGGGATATCCACATGTTTGCAGAGATTTTTTGATGTGTTTCTGTTCCTTTTCCTTCCCTTCTGTCGTTGTGGATTTGTAATCAAAGTGATTAACAACAACAATGGGAGTAAAATTAATGGAAAAGTACAAAACACTAAAGAGAAATGATGCCATACAACATGGCAATGACACCCCCCACCCTCACCCCCCAAAAACAAAAACCAACTCACGTAAATGACATATTTTAGTTTGAAATCGGCAAATTTTTGTGAAAAGCAACTACTGTAGTTTACAGGTATGGACTGAACTGAAACTAAAGCAAGGGTTAAATTACCGTCAATTTGGGATTATAGGTCGCACCTTTTTATGGGTTTTTCAAGGCCTGCGACCTATAATCCGATGCGACCTATTTATGGATTTTTTTCCATATTTTTAGACACATTTTTGACAGATATCAGCTTTTTTCGCTTTGGCAGAAAAATTGTGCAGTACCACTTTCGACCACTAGGGGCGCTGTGGCACTCTGGCGCTGTGCAGTACCACTTTCAGTGGAGTACACTGACCCAAGAAGAAGAAGAAGCTCCTCTGGTCTGGATGTACCGGTAGCTTTGTTAGCTCTGTATGTTTGCTGGAACAGCTGTTAGCACTGAGGAGCACCGCGGTGCTGCCTGAGGAGCGACCCCGGATACCTGGCGAGCTGCGGAGGAAGCGACGGGGGACGCGCGCGGGGGTGCAGCGTCGTGCAAGAAGGAGACGCTACAAACCCGTCTTTCCCTCTGTCATTATGGGAAACGTGAGATCTCTTCCTAATAAGATGGATGAGTTATCGGCACTGACTCGACACCAGAGGGAGTTCCGTGAGTGTAGCATCATGTTGTTTACGGAGACATGGCTAACTCCGCTAACTACAGACACGCTCGTCTCTCTGGAGGGCTTTCATCTCATACGGTCGGACCGGACAGCGGAGAGCGGTAAGAGAAAAGGAGGAGGACTGGCGATATTTGTGAATAATAGATGGTGTAATTCTGGGCACATCACTGTTAAAGAGCAAATTTGCTGTAAAGACATTGAACTGTTAGCAGTTAGCATGAGACCTTACTATCTACCACGGGAATTCTCGCATGTTATCGCGATAGCTGCGTACGTCCCCCCCTCTGCTAACGCTGACGCTGCCTGTGACGTCCTACACTCAGCTGTGAGCAGAATACAGACCCAGCACCCACAGGCCCTCCTTCTGATCTCTGGGGATTTTAACCATTCTTCTCCATCCTCAACGTTGTCTATCTTCACCCAGTATGTCACCTGCCACACCAGAGAAAATAAAATATTGGATCTGTTTTTTGCCAATATCAAGGAGGCATATAACTCATTATCTCTTCCTCCCCTGGGAAGATCTGATCATAATCTGGTTCATCTTTTGCCTGTGTACAAACCACTCGTACACAGAGAACCAGCCACCACCCGCACAGTGAAGAAATGGACTGCAGAGGCTGAGGAGGCTTTGAAAGACTGTTTCAGTACAACTTTGTGGGAGGAAATGTGTGATCCTTATGGGGAAGATATTGATGGACTCACATATTTCATAACAGATTATGTTAATTTCTGTGTGGAGAACACTGTACCCACAAAGACTGTTCGGTGTTTTTCCAACCACAAGCCCTGGATTAATCCTGGTATAAAGGCTCTTTTGAAGGAGAAGAAGAGAGCTTTTAGGTCAGGTAACAAAGAGGAGATGAAAGCCGTGCAGAGAGAGCTGAGGAGAAAAATCCGAGAGGGCAAAGAACACTACAGAGAGAAAATGGAGGTCCAGCTAAAGCAGAATAATGCTAGAGGAGTCTGGAATAGCCTTAAATCTATTTCTGGCCATAAAAAGCCTGTCTCCCAGGAGTGTGGGAACCAGAAGTGGGTGAATGAACTCAATCTATTTTTCAATAGGTTTGATAACTCTCCTGCTCCTCCCACTACACAGGCACCACTGCTGACGCCTCCCTGTCCGACAAGACCGACACACTTTCCTCTCACCTCTCCCACATTCACCCCGCTTCCTCTCAATAAGAACTCACCTCCAAACATGTCTCCTGCTGACGTACATTCCAGCACAACCACCCCGCCCCCCCAATCCAGCCTGACATTTACAGCACCCCAGGTGAGAAATGAGCTCAGGAGGATAAAGACCAGGAAGGCTGCAGGTCCAGATGGCATCAGCTCAAGACTTCTCAGGACCTGTGCAGATGAGCTGTGTGATGTGACTGGGTATATATTTAATCTCAGCTTGAGATTAGGGAAAGTCCCACAGCTGTGGAAGACATCTTGCGTGGTACCAGTCCCGAAGACCCCACATCCAAAAGACCTCAACAGCTACAGGCCGGTGGCATTGACATCTCACCTGATGAAGACCTTGGAGAGGCTGATTCTTTCCCACCTCCGCCCCCTGGTGAGCCCATCTATGGACCCACTACAGTTTGCCTACCAATCTGGCATTGGAGTGGAGGATGCCATTATCTACCTCCTTCACAGCTCTCTTTCTCATCTGGAGACTGCTGGGAGCACAGTGAGAATCATGTTTTTTGATTTCTCTAGTGCTTTCAATACCATCCAACCAGTGATATTGAAAGATAAGCTGGAGAACGCAGGTTTGGACCATGAGCTCATCACCTGGATCCTGGATTACCTCACAAAAAGACCACAGTATGTGAGGATCCAGGGTTGTCAGTCAGACACGGTTGTCTGCAGCGTGGGGGCTCCACAAGGAACAGTCCTTGCCCCCTTCCTTTTCACCCTCTACACCGCTGACTTTCAGTACAGCTCTGCAAGCTGTCACCTGCAGAAGTTCTCAGATGACTCTGCTATCGTCGGTCTCATCAAAGATGGAGATGATGGGGAGTACAGAGAGCTGACTAAGAACTTTGTGGAGTGGTGTCAGAGGAACTGTCTGCAGATCAACACCGGAAAAACAAAAGAACTTGTGGTGGACTTTCGCAGGTCCAAACGGTCTCCTGCTGTGCCAGTGAACATTCAGGGAATGGACATTGAGATCGTGAGGTCCTACAAGTACCTGGGTGTTCATCTTAACAACAAGCTGGACTGGACTGACCACACTGCTGCCCTCTACAAGAAAGGACTGAGCAGACTGCATCTACTGAGGAGACTCAGGTCCTTCGGTGTGCAGGGGACTCTTCTCAGGACCTTCTTTGATGCTGTGGTGGCATCAGCCATCTTCTATGGAGTGGTCTGTTGGGGTAGCAGCATCTCTACTGCTGACAGGAAGAGACTGAACAAGATCCTCAAGAAATCCAGCTCTGTCCTTGGGTGTCATGTTGACCCAGTGGAGGTGGTGGCTGACAGGAGAATGAGGACCAAGCTTCAGCGCATGCTGGTGTTCCCGTCCCACCCCATGCATGACACTCTGACAGCCCTGAGGAGCTCCTTTAGTGCCAGGCTGCGGCACCCTAAGTGCGTGAAGGAAAGATACCGTAGGTCTTTCCTTCCGGCCGCCATCAGACTGTACAACACGCGCTGCTCTTAGTAGCTCTTAGTAGCTATATTTTGTTTTATACTGTTTCAGTGTTTTTTTGTACTAATTTGTATTATTTATGTATATAGAGATTTTTTTTTAACATTTTTCTGAACTGGTCCCTGTCCTCTATGCTGCTGTGACAATGTAAATTTCCCCACTGTGGGATTAATAAAGGCATCTTATCTTATCTTATCTTATCTTGCTGTTTGTTAGCAAGATAAGTCAAGAACCACTCAGCGGATTTTTCTGAAACTTACAGGATGTAATCACAGTGTGGACGTTTACAAGTGAGTACCTTTAATGATGTTTGAGATTAAAAATAAATAAAAAAACGATCTTTTATTAGCATAGCTTGTTAGCTTGTGGATGTATATCTGTTTACGGTATGTTATAAATAGCTTCGAAACCAATCGGTGTATATTTTTTTCTGCTTGCAGAGTGTAATTATAATGCTGCATTCACACCTAACAGCGTTTCAATGGCAGGAGCGTACAGCTTACATGCAAAGTCAATGGGGGACGCGCTTCCAGCCGCGTCTTGGCGTCGGGCGTCACGTCACGTGCGTGTTGAGCGTGCTGGAAAGCGTTTTCCGTGCACGTGAACCCGCGTCAGCCTCCAAAGCACGCCTTGATCTAGCTGAAGATTTTGCAGTTCAAACGTTCAAACGCCGTTCAACTCTCCCTGATTGGTTGATCAGGGAGAGTCGGGGGGAGAAGAGAGGGGGTCAGGGGGAGAGTCCCTATGTGACGCGGAAACCAGTGACGCGGAAACGATTGCGCAACTATGTGACGTATTGTTTGTGGGACACAGAAAAAACCTGCGGAGTCATGGACTATGGAAGAGAAACTCATTGTAGCTGTGTGTTCGCGACAATTCCTTCACGACCAGTCAAGTCTGCTCCACAGAGACAGAAATAAAAAGCTCCTCGCCTGGCGGAGTGAGGACTCGGTATACCGGTAAGCTCCTCCCACACACCCAGCAGCAGTTTCGCGTTCTGGCGTTCAGGTTTGGACACCAAGTGCGTCCACTTGCGTGCGTGACGAGCTTTTTGGAAGTTGAAACACTGTTCGGTCTGAATGCACCATAAGGCTTTAATGTACGTTACTATGGTCTCAATAAAACATTTGACATAAAATTCGATTTTTTTATTCGTGTCAGAAGCGGACTGGTCTCGTGTTAGCATTAGTTTTTTATCTGTGTTACTTCTGTTAACGTCATAAATAGCTTCAAAACCACTCGGTGTATATTTTTTCTGCTTACAGAGTGTAATTATAGGAGCTTTAATGTACGTTACTATGGTCTCGATAAAACATTTGAGATGAGATTCGATTTTTTATTCGTGTTTTCAGAGACGGACTCGTCTCGTGTTTAGCTTCTGTTAGCTTCTGGCAGACATTAGCAGCATAGCTAAACACTCGGTCCATATTGTCGGGTTGTCTCAGCGGTCACGCGGCGCGTCAGCGGTGGATGACGCGTTACGTCGGCGGTGACGTAGGTGCGACCTATATTCCGGTGCGACCAATTTATGGATTGTTCCAATTTTTTGGCACTAATTGGACACTGCGACCTATAATCCGGCAAATACGGTAATTATTTTGTGTTCTAATTTTCATGTGTTTAATACAAAAGCTAAAAAAACACATTTCTTGTGTGAATCTCATCTCTTCATTCAGCAGTACACTGTAAAAAAAAATGTACAGGTCACATCACAACTGGAGAGACAAACACCCCCATCATTCAGTGCATCATAGCATCCAGCTGAAAAACTGATTTGACACTTTCAGTCTGCAAGACTTCTCCCTCCTGGCTGGGGATGCCCAAAGTCCACAGCAAACTTCACTTTTTCTTCAAAATACCCCCCCCTTCAAATTTCCTGTTCCTCACCATGTCTCCACAAAGCAGATCACACTAGTGAAATGGCTCGCCTGTCTTTTTCCACTGTCGTTATCATTGTTGCAGAAATCATCTTCAGATCTCCCCCTCCCTCCACACAGCCCCAGTTGTCCACCATCAGCATCTCTTCACACACTTTTTCATCCGACCACTCTCATTCACTGATATTCAGTCCCACAATAAATTCATTACTTCAATGTCATTACACTTTGTATCCTAGGAGCCACAGTCCTCATCATTCTTGTAAAACTCCCCAGCCTGCACACACTCCCACCCTCTGTCCACAGAATTATAATTCACATAGGCTGCATGGATGCATCCTGTCATCACTACAAAACCACCAGAACTGAGTTTAAAGCTCCCCTGACATCATCTTTTAACTTTCCATAAAATGGCACAACATATATATTAAGATTGACCTCTGATCGTTTTTGCTAAAACAATGTGAAATGAATGAAAATTCCTCTCAAAAACAGTTTAAAATTAGCGCCTTTTTTTTCACACGATAAATACGGGGTTTCCCCGTCGCGCGATTATGACGTCACTTCCATACTCGCGTCAACTGCGCACCTTGTTTACAATGGACAAGATAACGCGACCCGTCCAATTTAGCCATTTAAAACTTTATATTTTAGCGGTTTGTCTTCAGAGAAGCCAAAGTTAGTTCCAGTAAACAGCAGGTTATAATTTTTTTTCAGCTCCTGATGGTTTTTGGACTTTTCACTTCAGGAAGTGAGCAGGTGTGTGGAGTTCACAGGAGCTGCAAGTTGAAAGGAAGAAGGAATTCTACATGTAAATAGTTTTCACAGCACTGAAATGGTAATATATTAGTTAATGTTTCTAATAATTATTCAACATTAATTTATAGTTTAAAAAATTAGTCCCTTTTAAAATATCTGTTAAATATATTATTCTTTTATTTTGTTTGTGTTTTCAGGTTTCCAGGTCTCCAGTCCATCACCTGAGGCTCTTCCTGAACCACTAGTACAACCCAGACTTTCACATCACAGCAGGTAAGATTGCATCAACAAAAAGAATAGTACTCAACAATATTCTTTGATGTAAATCTGTTGATTTTCTGTGGTTCTGATGAGGGAAGTGACAAAGTGGATGCAGCATTCAGCCCATAATGGACCCAGATGTCCCCTGCGTCCAGACCTACAACACCTGGACATCCAGGAGCGTGGACGAGGAGGTGGTGGAGTCTGAAGACATTAGTTTGACCCATTGTCTTAATATACAGTATACTGCATATAATATATACTGTGTGTGTCTGTGTGTTTTATCATCAATTCACAGAAATGTCTTCACCTGAAGAGTGTACCCAGGTGGAGGAGAACAAACCTTGATATTGTTAAACAGATGGAGACATCTTCAGGATCTGTAGAACATCAGGACTGATGCTGCAGAAAGCTACGTTTGTGCATCAGATGAAAATGAATCAATGAATTTAATATTTTTTCTGACTGTTCAAATGAACATATTGCTTGAAAAAAAAAGAATAACAATGAACCAAGTGTTTCTGTAGTTATGTGTAAATAAAGTTACAGTAGTACACTATATTATCTGTTAGTGTTGAGTTATTCTTTGTGAGAATATTTGTGTATCTGTTTTAATTTAATTCGTTCATCTACAACTCACAGCTCATACTTTAGTAAAAACAAAATTGGTGAATGTTGAAAAAAACATTTTATTAAAATAAAACCATCCCATATTATCAAATAAATGAAAACCTCTGGGGAAACATTAATATGAACAGATTATCAAAAAAAATTGAGTTTAAAAAATATCAGCAAGTGGTGTTTGACTTCATCAGCTCTGTAAAAATGACTCCAACACCTCCTCGTCCACCCTCCTGTCCAGGTGTTGTAGGTCTGGACGCAGGGGACATCTGTCTAGTTTCTCCTCATCTTGCTGCTTGTACACTTCTTCAGACTCCAACACCTCCTCGTGCACGCTCCTGGATGTCCAGGTGTTGTAGGTCTGGACGCAGAGGACATCTGGGTCCATTATGGGCTGAATGCTGCATCCACTTTGTCACTTCCCTCATCAGAACCACAGAAAATCAACAGATTTACATCAAAGAATATTGTTGAGTACTATTCTTTTTGTTGATGCAATCTTACCTGCTGTGATGTGAAAGTCTGGGTTACTAGTGGTTCAACAGGAAGAGCCTCAGGTGATGGACTGGAGACCTGGAAACCTGAAAACACAAACAAAATAAAAGAATAATATATTTAACAGATATTTTAAAAGGGACTAATTTTTTAAACTATAAATTAATGTTGAATAATTATTAGAAACATTAACTAATATATTACCATTTCAGTGCTGTGAAAACTATTTACATGTAGAATTCCTTCTGACTCTCAACTTGCAGCTCCTGTGAACTCCACACACCTGCTCACTTCCTGAAGTGAAAAGTCTCCAAAAACCAGCAGGAGCTGAAAAAATTTTTTACCTGCTGTTTACTGGAACTAACTTTGGCTTCTCTGAAGACAAACCGCTAAAATATAAAGTTTTAAATGGCTAAATTGGACGGGTCGCGTTATCTTGTCCATTGTAAACAAGGTGCGCAGTTGACGCGAGTCTGGAAGTGACGTCATAATCGCGCGACGGGGAAACCCCGTATTTATCGTGTGAAAAAAAGGCGCTAATTTTAAACTGTTTTTGAGAGGAATTTTCATTCATTTCACATTGTTTTAGCAAAAACGATCAGAGGTCAATCTTAATATATATATATATATGTTGTGCCATTTTATGGAAAGTTAAAAGATGATGTCAGGGGAGCTTTAACAAACTTCTGGAATTTCTCAACACCTGTGGCAAATAAGAGTTTATAATCTGTAGGACGAAACTTATGTTCTTGCAAATTAATTTTTTTCCTGAGGAATTACGTAAGTTTTTATAATATTCTGTGTATGTATATACTGTATATCACAGTAAAACCACTTAAATATTATTTTGAATGAAACTTGTTGATGACAATATGAGTTTTTGTTTGTTGTTTGAACATTTTGATAAGTGGACAGTACTGGAGTGACTGTTCTGATGAAATGTCAAGAAATATTTAAACTAATATTCCAGAAATTTTATATTTCTGAATTCCTGGATACTGTATTTTGGTGTAGCGGAGTGCATTTTCTAGTTGAAACTGAACGCATTGTGATGCTGTAACAAGCTGTGAAGAAGAGCAAGATTTTTAAAAATCTGAATCATGGACAGCTTCACTGCAGGATCCAAACAGTTCCTAACACAGCTTAGCTCCACACTTCACTTTAGACTGCAGTAAACTAATACATACCTGTGTAACCCTGATGTTTGGTTTGATACAAGTGAACTGATGAATCGCTCACCCAGGAACTCTTCTCAGCTTCACAACATTTATTAACATGAACTTCATCTGAAACAGAAAAAAAACATGTGGTTGGTGGTGGTCTGACATGTAGCTCCTGCCCCAACTCTGAGAACATCAGGCAGTAAAAAATGCTGTCAAGCCAGTTTCCACTTCCAAAATGATGGTTTTGTTGTGCACACAAACACTATGAATTATGGTAACCTTTGTAAATAATAATAATAAGAAGTAAAGAAGAATAAGACTAAATAAGAAAATAAAGTATGTAGTTAAATAAAACAGGTTTTTGAGCCGCATGCATTCAGCTGGGAGCTGCAAGATAAAGAATAAAGATCAATTCATTATGAAATTATTCTTTATTAGATTAATGCATTATTATAAATGTATGTTATCTACAGAACTGCTGCTGCTGACTTCATTATTCTTTTCATGCCTGTGAAGCTGGTGAGCAGCATCATATCAATTATGTGAAGGGGACATGTCCCCCTCACATTTAAAAAATATTTGTTTGGACCCCCCCACACATTTATCATGAAATATTAGTTCACCCAGCACTGTTTGCATTTCTTTGTGAACAAATCCATTCCACTTGATTAAAGCACAAAAGTCCACTCTGGGTTTTCAACATCTCTCCTCACTGCATGCAGTGTCTCCCCAGGGTACTTGTCTGGGCAGTGGACACTCATCTCTCAGGGAGGTTTTTTGTGGACAGGGTGGGGGGAGGAGGGGGAGACGCCTCTGTGTGGCATGCTATCTTAGCATTACGTTAGTGCCAGCAGTTGTCAACTGGGGTGGGGGTGTTAGGATGCTCGAGGTGAGCAGAGCGTGTTGTATTCACACAAGGAGAGCTGTTGGTCAGGTTACTTCTTGTTGCTCTCTAAACTAGTTATTGACTCAAGTTACTTATGTAGGTAAACATAGATGTTTAACCCTCCTGATTGCATCGCCTGTTCATCCATCCTCCTGGTCCCTTTGATCCTGTCTCATCAGTTCCTGGTCCTGTGTCCTATAACATACTATGCATTTCATGAACAGCAAGGTTTTAGTTTTTTTTTAGTTTTTTTCATTTTAAGTGGGGCAAATCACTTATATTAAAAGCAAACTCATGGAAGTTGCTGCTGTATAGGGGTGGGCGATATGGCTCAAAAATTATATTGTGATATTTCAGAGCATTATCACGATAACGATAAATTTCGTGATATAACGAAAAAAAAACAGAAATCAAATTTAGTTATTTGACAAAATTAACTTAACATGTTGCTTTGCAGTATTACATAAAATTTAAAAAAACAAGGGGTAATTTTACTGAAATTACTTTATTTAGTAAAGTATTCGGTCTCCAAGTATAAAATATATACAGTAGGCATGTAACGAGATCTCGTTGTACGAGATCTCGCGATATTAAACTCCCGCGATATCTCTCGTTGAGAGGTAACGTTGTCTCGCGAGATGCTAATGCTAGCGCTAGCAGAGCCCCTAGCAAGTCAGCGTCACAGACAGCATGGCTTGGCCGGATGAAGTTGCTATAGAAGACGCCCCAACTACTGATGGAGGGTCCCGGTGCCGCAGACGAGACGCCTCTACATTGATGGAGGGTCCCGACGCTGCCCCGAATGTAAAGACACGCGTGTAAACACCGGTGTGACCGGTGTTGCCAGATAGAGTCCCACCCACCCAAAGCACTCTTTACCCGCAAAAGGCAGAAGGAAAATCGCGGTGAACCGCCCAATCTGGCAACACTGGTGAGTGACGGCTGCAGATTCAGCGCTGATGCGGATATTTATGTTCAATTTTTGGAAAGTCCTGCGTGAATATCTATTTTTTTAACAAAGTTGAACGTTCTAAGGTCTAAGGAGATTCAATCAGTAAAATGAAGACATCAGTTGGGTTTGTAATACATGTTAAAACAGAATAAAAGCCTTTTTGCGGCATAAAACCGATCTTTGAAGTTTTCTTGAACTAATGTTAAAATCTCGTCTCGTTCTCGCGAGATCTGTGATTTTCTCGTCTCGTCTCGTCTCGTGAGTTTTGTGTATCGTTACACCCCTAAAATACAGTATTTTTTTTTTATTCATTTCAAATAAAAAATACAGAAATTTAATAAGACACATGATACAAGACATACAATATAAATTTAAAATGAAGGGTGGCAGAATGAAGAGTATCTTATTCTAGAAAAAATGATCTGTTATTTAGATTGAAAAAGTCTGCACAAAATATAGATCAACAAAAACCACCACAAAAACTAAAGTGCATGTGTAGTTTCCTAAAACAACTAAATAAAAATGAATCTTAAGATCTGTTGGGCATAAATGTAACATGCAACAAAATATATGTTGCCTTTAACTGAAGAATAACTTTCACAAGTTGTAACAAGGTGATCAGCTGACCCTGAAGCGTGTTGGTGTTTCAGTTTCATCTATTCATGCAGGAATGATTCATTTTCTGACTGATCTGTCTCTGATCACCTGCCTCTTGACCACAGTGAAGTTATTTTCAAGTTGGACGTTGGATATTCGAGCTCCGTGTCTTCATCGGTGCGGTGTTCTCGTCAGTCCGCTTCATGGAGTCTGATTAATATGACTTAAAATAGAAAACAAATGACTGTGCCTCATTTATAGAGACTAGCAGAATTATTTCACAGTGTTTTTGGGTCAACAGGTCACATGACTTGGAAGCTATTGAGGAAAACCCCATAGATTTATGAAATATTAAATTGTGAAGAATTACAAAATGCATAAAAATGATAAATAAACAGCTGTGCCTCATAGGCCTGGTCTTGGAGAGTAGTTTGATGTGAGACTTGTGTGGGTGACTCAAAAGACCTGAATGGTATTGACCAAAAACAGTAAATATTAAATTGTGAAAAATTACAAAATGCATAAAAATTGAAAAATAAACAGCTGTGCCTCGCAGATCTGGAATGGAGAGTAGTTTGATGTAAGATTTGTGGCTCAAATCATGTAAAATACATTATTTTTTGTTTCTAAAGAGTGACGCGGTCGAGAGCCGCGCGTGTTTGTAGAGACAGTTTTCAGAGCGAGGGAGACCAGCCCGCAGCGCGGCTGCTCAGTGGGGTGGGGGGGCGGTTGGGGGCATTTGATCCTCTACCTGCTGTTCAGAGTAGGGGACAGAAGCTGACACGACACGCGGTTTGTTTTTATCATTTTAGCACCAGTACAGACTGGTGGAAGGGGGGTGCGCAGTTCAGTTTGAAGCGCTCGGTTGGGGGGCGGGGCATCCTTACGTATTACATCATGAAATTAGCATATCATGATATCTTTTTTTTGCCCGGGCAAGCTATTTTTACCGGTATTATCGTAAACGATATGATATGGCCCAGCCCTACTGCTGTAATCTGATTCTTTTAATAAGCCATGTAACTTTCTATGATCCCAGATTTATAACAGGTGTGTGGCCATAGTGCGCACTCCTAATGTTGCTCATAGTGGTCCTCAGTGTGCTCAGAGAGCTTGTGTGTATGCCCAGACACATGAAAAATTAGAGGGAACATTGGTCTGGACTATGCATACCTAGCTGATTCAGTTCAGTGCAAGTCATCAAAGTAAACTCAGGTAATAACAAAAAATGTTAATACCGGTAATTATTTATTATATGTGTTGTGCAATATTGGCTTATTCAGTTATGGTATGCAAGGTACATCAACATACATTGTACATAAAAACAATCCTTAATACATTTGAAGATAGTTATATGTTTTGCATTTTTGTAGTGGGTAGATCATTTGGACTTTGTTTTATAAGTAGCTCGCATGCTGAAAAAGTGTGAGCACCCCTGATCTAAACGGTTCCCAACACAGCTTAGCTCCACACTTCAAAAATAAATACATACCTGTGTAACCCCGATGTTTGGTTCGATGCCAGCGAACTGATGAATTGCTCACCCAGGAACTCTTCTCATCTTCACACCATTCATTAACACAAACTTCATCTGTGACAGAAAAAAACATGTGGATGGTGGTGGTCTGACATGTAGCTCCTGCCACAACTCTGAGAACATTGCTCAGTAAAAAACTGCAGACAAGCCAACCTCCACTTCCAAAATTAAGGTTTTGCTGTGCACGCAAACACTATGAATGACAGGAGGAACGTTTGTAAGATGTTTTCAAAATAAAAGCTGTGAATGACGTCATTCTTGCTATGATACAAAATCATTTTTAATGCCCGTCTGTGAATTTGGATCCATAATATTTTTTACTTTTGTCACCGTTTTGTGTGGTCATTTGTAGGGTTGGGCATCGAGGATCGTTTGGAACTGGGATCAACTGTCCGGTTTTCCCGGAATCGTTCGAAATATTTATTTTCGATTACTATTTTCGATGCCTAGTCCGCCACCGGAAGTTGAAGCCGCCCGCCAAACACCAACGAAGAAGAAGCTGCCCGCCGAAAACCAACAAAGAAGAATCCACCGGAAGTGTTCCCAAACATGGAGTGAGAGCAGCCGCGGTCGAAAGCGTGGCTTAACTTTAATAAAATGACCAGTCAGCTCAGTGCAGCACTTGCAATAATTTTATATCGTGCAAAGGAGGGTGGAGAAGTAAAAAAGTGGCCTGTCTTTGAGGTGCTCCGCCGGATTATTTTCGCTTCCTCCTCTGGACAGGGTCCAACCCTCAGAAGTAACAGAAGCCGTTTTCGCACTGCACAGCCCTCAACGGCCCGCCCCGCCTTCTAACCCGGATTCGTCATGTTCGCATTTGCCTTTTCCGCCTGGCGTCAGCCCTTGTTTTGGAACCCGCCAAGATGTGGTTCTGATCGGGCCGGACTCCCGAGCCCAGTTCTACATCATGTACTGCTCACATTTGATTTGTTGTTTGGAGCAGGGGCGGGACTCGTTCTAACAACAACCTCAGCGCGAGCTGAATTTCATTAAAATTTAACTACAGAAACCCCTAAAAAAATTGTTAGCTGAATTAGTTTTTCTGAGTTTAATTTTTGTTAATAACTGATTACAAATCAGCTTATGTTAGAACGTAAATAACACGAAGCGCGCATCCATACAGAGCATTTCCGCCTTTCAGCGCAAGCTGAATTTCATTAAAATATAACTAATATTCTCTAACTCTTGCCCGTAACCAGGATTTTAAAATATAACAAATATTCTCTAACTCCTGCGCGTAACCAGGATGTTACATGGGGCAAATCCTTTATAGTAAAAGTGGACTCCTGAAAAAACCAATATGCCGCCGTAGCCGAGTGGTTAGACCGTCCGCCTTACACTCTAAATTTTATCTAGACTCGGGTTCGCGTCCCACCTGGTTCAAAATATTTCACGTTTGTTTTTTATTGGAGAAAATAAAAAGGAGTTTGTGTTATGCCTGTGGTTAACACAAACAGTGGAGGAGACAAAGGGAGGGAGAAAAAAAATAACAGGGAGAGAGGGCTGTTCTCCCTCATATGAGCAGAAATAATGTCCAATTTATTTTGAAAGTGAGATCTTGCACTCTGAGTGTGTGTTTAAAGCAAGTTATCGGTATATTCTGTAAAACTCTATCTGCTGGCTGTTTCTTGTACTACAAGAAAGTTGCACATTATGCCAAAGCAGTGTGGGGGCACAGATTCTGACAATGAACGACGGATGTCCGCGGCTAAATAACCGGAGCGGCATTTATGTATGAAATTGTGATTTATCTTTTATTTAATAAGTGCAGCTTAGAGACAGGTGCGTTCTAAAGCCTGACAATTACAGTAGTTGTAAATGCAGTTCTCTCTCTACAAAAGCTTTTTTATAAAGCTTGACACACATTACATTTACTGGTAATATCTGCTTAGTTTGTGCTAACTTTCTAACATAAAGACAAATATTCATTTTTTTCTAAAACATAAAAACAAACATAATTTTTTTCTAAAACTTAAAAAAAAAACGAGACAATGTTAAGATGAACAAACCATTTTTCCTCACATTAATGAACTTGTGAAAAATATTTCTAAGAAAAAAAATTCTACACTTTGAAATTACAGAAATGAATCTTGTTTGTTTCACAAGTAAAATATAACAAATTGGAGTGTATACTCCTTTATAAAATAAACTCCTTTACCTACACAGATCAGCCTTCCTTTACAAAATTCTATAATGATAATAAAGCTCTTAAAGGTCCACTGACATGATTTTTTTACTATTCATAAAATTGCTCAAAATATACATATATTATCATTTAAATATGTTCGTTTTTGCAAACAATGATAAATCACTTTAATGTTGCTTTAAAAGTGATTTTGAACTTCAAGCCGTGTTTAATCATGGGAAATCCGATTACACACGAACGCACCATCTGTGACATAGTGAGAGGCAGAGGGCTCTGGTCTCTTTAATACGGACCATTTAAAACCCGACGAATTTAGCAATCTATGTGAAGA
Organism: Garcialebias charrua; assembly: GCA_038048925.1. NCBI lineage: Eukaryota > Metazoa > Chordata > Actinopteri > Cyprinodontiformes > Rivulidae > Garcialebias > Garcialebias charrua. Next base: position 26,968 of record JBBPBX010022651.1, read on the forward strand.
TTTGAGCTATTCGTCTTCATTTTGGGAAGCAGAAAATAGTTTGGGTGATGGAACAAGAAACAACAGGATCACCTGTGGGAGGGGCCAAAGGGGTCGGGTGCAATGTGGGATGGGTGGTGGCCGAGGGCGGGGACCCTGGTGGTCTGATCCTCAGCTACAGAAGCTGGCCATTGGGACGTGGAATGTCACCTCTCTGGTGGGGAAGGAGCCTGAGCTGGTGTGTGAGGTTGAGAGGTTCTGGCTAGAAATAGTCGGACTCACCTCAACGCATGGCTCTGGCTCTGGAACCAGTTTCCTTGAGAGGGGTTGGACACTCTTCCACTCTGGAGTTGCCCCTGGTGAGAGGCGCCGAGCAAGAGTGGGCATACTTGTTGCCCCCCATCTTGGTGCCTGTACGTTAGGGTTCACCCCGGTGAATGAGAGGGTAGCCTCCCTTCGCCTACGTGTGGGGGGACAGGCTCTGACTGTTGTTTGTGCCTATGCGCCAAACGGCAGCTCAGACTACCCACCCTTTTTGGAGTCCTTGGAAGGGGTATTGGAGAGTGCGCCTCCTGGGGACTCCCTTGTTCTACTGGGGGACTTCAACGCTCACGTGGGCAATGACAATGAGACCTGGAGGGGTGTGGTTGGGAGGAACGTCCCCCCTGATCTAAACCCGAGTGGTGTTCTGTTACTGGACTTCTGTGCTCGTCATGGATTATCCATAATGAACACATGTTCAAGCATAAGGGTGTCCATATGAGCTCTTGGCACCAGGACACCTTAGGTCGCGGTTCGATGATCGACTTTGTTGTCATCTCATCCGATCTGCAGCCTCATGTCTTGGAAACTCGGGTGAAGAGAGGGGCGGAGCTGTCAACTGACCACTACCTGGTGGTGAGTTGGCTCCGATGGTGGGGGAGGATGCCGGTCAGACCTGGCAGACCAAAACATATTGTGAGGGTCTGCTGGGAACGTCTGGCAGAGTCTCCCGTAAGACGGAGCTTTAACTCCCACCTCCGGGAGAGCTTTGAACACGTTCCGAGGGAGTCGGGGGACATTGAGTCCGAGTGGGCCATGTTCCGCGCCTCTATTGTCGAGGCAGCTTATCGGAGCTGTGGCCGCAAGGTTGTTGGTGCCTGTCGTGGTGGCAACCCTCGAACCCGGTGGTGGACACCGGCGGTGAGGGATGCTGTCAGGCTGAAGAAGGAGTCCTATTGGGCCTTTTTGGCCTGTGGGACCCCGGAAGCAGCTGATAGGTACCGGCAGTCCAAACGGCATGCGGCTCGGGTGGTTGCTGAGGCAAAAACTCGGGCATGGGAGGAGTTCGGAGAGGCCATGGAGAATGACTTCCGTACGGCTTCGAGGCGATTCTGGTCCACCATCCGGCGTCTCAGGGGGGGAAAGCGGTACGCAACCAACACTATTTATAGTGGGGGTGGCGTGCTGTTGACCTCAACTCGGGATGTTGTGAGTCGGTGGGCGGAATACTTCGAAGACCTCCTCAATCCTACTGGCACGTCTTTTACTGAGGAAGCGGAGCCTAGGGACTTTGGGTCGGTCTCTCCAATCTCTGGTGCCGAGGTACAGAGGTGGTTAAAAAACTCTGCAGTGGTAGGGCTCCAGGGGTGGATGTCCTTACTTAGGCTGCTACCCCCGCGACCCGACCCCGGATAAGCGGAAGACAATGGATGGATGGATGGATGGATGGGATGGATGGGATGGATGGGATGGATGGGATGGATGGGATGGATGGGATGGATGGGATGGATGGGATGGATGGATGGATTATGATGATTTTTTTTTATGTGACATATTTTGAATTTTAAGTTGGAAGGCAAAAGTCAATCGGTGCATCTGGACAAAAAGGGTTAACCCTTCACAAAGACACAGCGGGGAAAATGTATGTGTGTGTCAAAGAAGGAAATCAGCTGATCGGCTTCACACATGGTCCACAATCATTTAAAATAATTTACTTTAAATAATCAATCGATGGCTCATCCATTAATCAGCCAATTGTGTCATGTCAAATCTTACTTTGAAAATCTGCAATATAGCGAAGCAGCGAGGGACTACTGTAAACCTTTGTTAAATGTTTCAAATATGTAGAACCATAAAAATTTGATGATCTTAGATGTAAAGATCTAAAGAACAGGAAGATGTTTTGAAACACTTCTAGAGAATGAACATAGATGTGAAGAACACAACAGACTGTTCGAGCTGAGAAAGACCAGGAAAGAGCTGGTTGCTGGCATTAAGAGGGCCAAGGCCACATATGCACAGAGGATCGAGGGTCAGTTCACCTCAAAAGACCCACGGAGCATGTGGAGGGGCATCAAATGCAAAACTGATTATAAAGGCAGGAGCAAACAATGCCCCAAAGACCCATCTCTGCCTGATGCCCTCAACAAATTTTATGCTCGCTTTGAAGACCCAAACAGACCAGCCAGCACCAGACTCACCTCACCACCAGATGAAGAGCATCTCAGCGTGACCGTAGCAGAAGTGAGAGGTAGTCTCAGAAGGATCAACCCTCATAAAGCAACTGGACCGGACAACATCCCCGGGAAAGTTATGAAGGAATGTGCGGATCAGCTCTGTGAGGTGCTGGCTGACATCTTCAACACCTCACTTGCCCTGGAGTCAGTTCCCACCTGCCTGAAGACCGCCACCATCATCCCAGTCCCAAAAAGCTCCATAGTGACTGGTCTGAATGACTATCAGCCGGTGGCCCTCACCCCGATAGTCGCAAAATGCTTTGAGAAACTGGTCATGACCCACATCAAGACAACCGTCAACATCAACGAGGACCCTCATCAGTATGCGTACCGCGAGAACCTATCAACAGAGGACGCCATCTCTTCTGTGGTCCACACTGCTCTCACCCACATGGATCAGAAGGACTGCTACGTCCGTATGCTCTTAATGGACTTCACATCTGCCTTCAACACCATGATCCCCCAAACTCTGATGGACAAACTATCCACACTTGGACTAAGCCCCTCCGTTTGTAACTGGGTACTAGACTTCTTAACAAACAGACCTCAGTCTGTGAAGATCCACAACTTCTCCTCCACCATTACCCTCAGCACTGGCTCTCCTCAAGGATGTGTGCTGAGCCCTCTTCTGTTCACTCTGCTCAAATATGATTGTGCAGCTACCTATCCAGGCTGTCATATTGTAAAGTTTGCAGATGATACAGTTGTGGTGGGATGCATCACAAACAATGATGAGTTCGGCTACAGGCAGGAGGTGGAACACCTGGAGGGCTGGTGCAAAGAGAATAACCTTCACATGAATGTGAAGAAGACAAAGGAGATGATTGTGGACTTCAGAAGGAACAAACACACCCACATCCCACTGAGCATTAGTGGATCTGCAGTGGAAGTGGTCTCCAGCTACAAGTACTTGGGTGTACACTTGAATGATAACCTCAGCTGGACCAACAACACCACCAACCTGATCAAGAAAGGTCATCAGAGACTCTACTTCCTCAGACGGCCGAGACGAGCTGGTCTCAGAAGCCCAGTTCTCACCTCCTTCTACAGGTGTGCAGTGGAGAGCATCCTGTGCTCCAGCATCAACGTGTGGCATGGAGGCTGCACAGTTGCAGAGAGAAAAGCTTTACAGAGAGTGGTGAAGGCTGCACAGAGGTCTGTTGGAGTCAGTCTCCCCACCATCACAGACATTTACACTTCCAGATGCAGGAAAAGAGCCACCTGCATCATAAAAGACCCCACTCACCCAGCACACACACTCTTTGCCCCACTCCCTTCAGGACGGCGGTTAAGGAGCATCAAATGTAGAACCACTAGACTGAGGAACAGCTTCTACCCTGAGGCTGTTAGACTCATGAATAAATAAATAATGAGAATAAACACTGCAAAATATCACATCATGCTGATCTGTTTTCTTGTTGCTGTGTTCATCTGTGACCATCTGCTCATACAGACTTGTGTCCGTGCTGCTGTTTGTAATGATGTTTTTCTACTACATTAGGGCTTAGTGCATTTCTAGTTGATGTTTTTCTTAGTTATATCCTAGATGTTATTACTGTTTTTCTCTTACATTTTGTTGTTGGATGTAACTGGGACCCTGTGTACATAATCTCGTTTCATCACATGTACCACATGCGGTGCAAATGACAATAAAGAATCTCTGACTCTGAAACTGTTCTCTCTGACATTTGATTTGATCTGATTTTACCAGGTGAAGTGTTTGAGAACCAGTTCTCATTTACAAACTGGACCCTCATGTTCCAGTTCTTCATTCAAGATTCAGAGCTGCTCGTGGAACCATTTCTCACGTGTCTCACCAGATCTGCTAAATAAGTTAGAAATATCATGGATTTGGGTGAAAATTATTCTTTATTTATCCTTTACATTCTCAAATGATGTTATGAAATTAGTGATTGATTTGAGTCAAAATCTCTAAAAGTAATATTTGTAAGTAAATATGTCTTTGGGGATCAACCTATTCAAGATGGCCACCACAGCTAACTGAACCAAAAATCACAAGTTCTGAGTCTGTCAGATACTGAAGTGCAGCTGATGTGGCAGTAGATGAGAGTCATCCTCAAAACATATTTCAAGAGGTAACAGATCACAAATGATCTCCCAAAATAACCTGAGATTGTTCATAAGGTCATCTGTACAGTTTGACTCAAACGTCTAAAACTACATCCACTATGCCCAGATGTTCTGATGATTTCAAGGAATAATAGACCTTTAATCTCCTTAAACAAGTTCAACTTTAATGAATTTACACTATTTTACAATTGTTTAGATAAGTAACTCTCACCATAAAGCTGTTAGTAATATCTGAATGTAAAAATTATAATTTAAAATGATAAACATCATGACATAAAGCTGCTTCCTGTAAGTTCTTCCATTGCATGTGGTTACTTTGATTGTGGATTTCTGTGCACACAGTGCACGGTTCATCAGAAACCAAACATGGAGCCAACTAATGAAGTAACATGGAGCCAGACAAAACACTCAGAAGAAACATATTACAATTAAATATGACATATTTTACATTCACACAGCAATACTTTACACAGCTGTAACAGAAACGTAGTTTTTGAGGGAAGTGTGTTGCTGGATCCACATTTATCCAGTCAGGTAGTTTTCTAGTGTTTAGTTTTTTACAAAGAACATTTCTGACTGGATTCACCTGCATCTTGACCTTAAAGGTTCAAACAGATCATTGTTTGATTTATTTACACACAATTCTCTTGAAGAGTCAAATGTGATTGTGAACTTTATCACTTATTTGAATTACATTCAGTCTTTTCATGACTCAGCTCAACAATCAGATATTATTTGTCTCCTATTCACCTTCTTAACAACCTTTGTAGTTTAAAATATTATTATCTTTAAAGTGAACAATTTTTAGTCACTTACTTGTTTGACAATAATGAATAAGTCTATTAGAAATTTGAAATAAAAACTTCAGGACCAAACCTGATGCAGTCAGTATCTGTTGACCCATTCCTCTTTATTTATGATTTCCAGTTTTGATCTTTCAAAACTGATGGCTGGAACATCTGGAAAGTCTTCATCACTTCTCTGACAATCTAAAAATATATAAACCATAAGAAAAGGTACAAACAGTTAACAAGTAACAAAAGTCCTACAGATGAAGTTTCACAAACTTTAAAGTTAAAAACTATCACAACAACGTCCCAGCAGCTATTTCCATCCTTTTGGAGCGGCTGCAGCACGACGCCTCCTTTCTATTTAACGTCCACACAATCACATTTTTCTGACACGCTCTCCTTAATGTCAGCTCAACTCTGTTGCAGCTTTTAATAGAATTAATAAATATTTTAAACAAGTTGTTCAAGAAACACAAGCTGCAGGAACTGATTTGAACATCAGGTAAATATTCTAATTACAATTAAAAGAAGAATTAATGAGCAACATTTAAATTAATTTTACTGATTTATTTTCTATTAGACTTTAACAGTGAGTGTGATAACTGACTGTATTTTAATAACATGAACGTTATGATCAATTGACTTAGATAAAGGTGGGTTTTCAAACAAATCAAAACCAATTAGTAGTTTGAAGGAAATGAAGTTTCTAATGATTCAGAAAATCTGTTTTATAAAAGAAGAGAAAGCTGTAGAAACATTTGATGTATAACAAATGTAGCAGGACGACTTCAACTGTTCAAAAACTTTGTAGGTCCATAACACAAGGAACACGTGTCGTCCTTACTCTGGCATGATATGTCTAACTCAAGTTGTTGCTAAATCTCTTTCAAAATGATCAGGAAGAAGTTTGAATATTCATTTAGTTTCAGTGAAAAAATGTGTAATGTACGCATGTGCCTGAATAAAACTGGAATAATATGTGCATCTGTCCTTCATGGCCATAACAGCAACTAAAATACTGTAATTTAAAAACCAGTTCACCATTTATAATTCAGACTTATACTTTTCTCCTCTTGTCTGTTGATAAATACTTACCTAAATGTTTTTGCAGGTTTTGAATTGTCTTCTGCTGAACTTGATCCACCACAAAGACTGTGTGGTTCACAGAGCTTCTGCACAAATCAAAATATGAAACTTTAAATTAAAATGTTCTGAGAGAACAATAAGTATAATTTTTATGCACACTAACCAGAAACCTCCAGTGACTTTGGTCGACAATGACAAATAACACAAAGCTCTTGTAATTCTCAAAATTTACCTGTACAAAGAAACACTTGGTGCTAAAATGCTATAAATGTCATTTCTGAAATTAATGTATAATTATAATAACTGTTATTCTTCCAAATGGTTATTGTCACTTAAAAATATTAAACATATAAATTACTTTAAATCAAACATTCCTGTTTTTACTTGAACTATGTTGCATTCCAACGAGACAAACTTTCTGCACAGTAATGATGTGATTTGTGGTAAAGTCGTACTTACCCTCACTGTTTCTACAACATCCTAGCCTGGTTAAAACCACACCCTGTCCTTCACTTCGCTTCAGACTAGGGTCTGGGACCTGTCCCATAAACAGCGATTTATCTGGTAGATTTTTGAATGGACCAATCAGAGAATGGAAGGCGGAGTTTTGTTAGTTTAGCCTGCCGAGGTCCAGGCTATAAGATAAATAGCTCAGAAACCACTCGGTGGATATTTTTACTGCTACCAGTGTGTAATTATATGGCTCTAATTTACTGACTGTTGGCCTAAATGAAACATTTGAGATAAAATTCGATTTTTTATCATTTATTTTCGTAGCGCACCCGAGGCTGTTTGGAAAATGTCAAACCGAAACTATTTAAATCCAGCAGATTTGACCATTTCGTGAATTGATTTAGGAACTGTTAAGCTCAGGAACACTTCTGATATAACGTCAGCTAAGAAATATATTTTTTCTCAGCAAAGAAATAATAGTTTTTTACCTTGTTTTGATGAAAATTCCTTCGTGGCGGCAGCCATTTTAAATGACGACGTCAGTCGACGTCGTTCAAAACTCCGCCTTCTGTTCTCTGATTGCTCAGGAACACTTCTGATATAACGTCAGCTAAGAAATATATTTTTCTCAGCAAAGAAATAATAGTTTTTTACCTTGTTTTGATGAAAATTCCTTCGTGGCGGCAGCCATTTTGAATGACGACGTCAGTCGACGTCGTTCAAAACTCCGCCTTCTGTTCTCTGATTGGTCCGGTCAAAAATCTACCGGAGAAATCCTTGTGGATGGGAGAAGTCCCAGACTGTGCAGTGAAGGGAAATGAGAATTGAGCGGAGCTGCGTAGGAATGGCGAGGGCCAGGCTAACAACATCCTGAAGAACGAGCAACAAACACAGCAACTTAGGGAAAATTACATGGAAAATGTCCAACTTTGGAGGACCTTTATTTTGAAATTCCACGAGATCTTGGTGACATTTGGTGAGCAACATCTGGAGATGTTCTACAGTCAGCCTGAAGTGAGACTGGTCACTGAAAACTAAGAGTTTTGTTTTAATATTAATGGAAACTTTAGAGAAAACAATTTAACATTCTCACATAATGAACATACAAACAACCACAAAACAGAGACAAAAGTTAAATATTATGGATCCATATTCACAGGAGGACATTAAAAATCATTTATGAACATAGACCAGCAAGAATGACTTCAATCATCTAGAGTCAAAACATGAAAAACACATTGGAGTTTTTTTTACTTATTTAACTTAGCAACACAAAAAGTTCTCTATTCTTTGGATATGGGGGCGATATTCAAACTTTTAGTGGAAACAGCTGAGCAGGAATGTTGGTCCCATTACAGCTTCCAGTGCTAACAGCTACACATGCTAACAGCTACACATGCTAACAGCTACACATGCTAACAGCTACACATGCTAACAGAGTGAACTAACTTACTCTCCACAGACAAGAAGCTGCAGTGTTACAAGCCTCTGGCAACAGCAGATTGGAACTAAATCACAGAATAAAGTATTTGACTCACGAGAAGTTATAAATCACGGAACTAAATCCAGACGTAGTTTCTCATCACGAAAGAAAACAAAGAGGAAACAAAGAGGCCGAGCTGCTGACGTCCCCTCAGTGTTGCCAGATCTTGCGATAGAAACAAGCAACCCGCTCTATGAAAACAAGCCCAACTGGCAATGCACCCTTTCATGATACCGCAAGATTTCAGGCGGCCATCTTGGAGCTGTCTTCCGCTCCAATCAGCCTTAGATATTTGGTAGGCACATGTTCCAAGTATCAGCGCATTTAATCAATCATAACACGCTGAATAGTAATCCCATTGCCAAATATTTAAATGTTAGGCATACAGCTATTAAAACTGCATGTATAGGAACATATAGTTTATCATATTTAAATAATTTTGGTGGAATACCATACTTAATTATATGACATGTTTAGCAAGATACAACCAAAGATGCAATTTATTCACACACACATTATGTATACATATTAGATACTGTAATTATATATACAGTATATATATATATATATATATATATATATATATATATATATATATATATATATATATATATATATATATATATATATTTTTTTCATTCATTCAACCTTTATTTATACAGGCTAGCCTCGTTGAGTCACGGGGACTCATTTACAAGAGGGACCTGTCTCACTCACACCAAACAACCATCCACTCTCACACTCACACCTAGGGTCAATTTAGAGTCACCAATCAGCCTAACAAGCATGTTTTTTGGTCTGTGGGAGGAAACCGGAGTACCCGGAGGAAACCCACGCATGCACGGGGAGAACATGCAAACTCCACCCAGAAAGGCCCCGGACCGGGATTTGAACCGGCAACCTTCTCGCTGAGAGGCAGCAGCTCTACCAGTTGTGCCACCGTGCTGCCCAAAATATATACATACACATATCTATATACAGTATATATCTATATACATACACATATCTATATACAGTATGTATATAGATATACATACACATATCTAAATACAGTATATATATATATATATACATACACATATCTATATACAGTATGTATATAGATATACATACACATATCTATACTGTATACAGTATATATCTATATACATACACATATCTATATACATATATATATATATACAGGTAGTCCCCGATTTACGAGCGCTCTGATCTGCGAGGTTCCAGACTTACGAGCTGCACATTTTTGGAAAAAACGAAAAAAATACTGAGTTTTCATGTGTTTTTTCACTTCAGTTAGCAAGTTAAGCATATAAACACACGTTTCCGATCATTTTTATGCACTCAAAAGTAGTTTTTAGATGAAAATAGAGTGTTTTTAGGTGCGCTAGCGAAAACCGTTCCAATTTACGAGCGGATTTCCGGATTTACGAGCGAAATGGCGGCCGTTCCAAATTACGAGATTTCCGGTTTACGAGCGCCTCGTTGTAACGGATCTCGCTCGTAAATCGGGGACTACCTGTATATATATATATATATATATATATATATATATATATATATATATATATATATATATATATATATATATTAGGGATGTGCCGATCGATCGGAAACCGATCAATCGTCACCGATAATCATTAAAGCGGATGTGATCGGCTTTTGCCTTCAATTACCGATCACAGAGCCTGTGATGCGAAGTTTGCTAACTGCAAAACGTGCGACGAAAAAGTACCTCGTGGAAGAATTTCAACGAAGTCCTTCAACACAACAAACCTAATTCGTCATTAAAATGTTTTAATACGTTTTAATAACTTACCAAAAGCCGTCTGCCAGCGCCGCCATAAGCAACACCTGTTAGCATGTAGCTCCACCGAGTAGCTCCACCGAGTCCGCTCCGCTGCGCAGTTACGGGCAGTCCAGTTTAGCTGCGGCTTCAAAAAGGCTGTCGGCTTTGTTATTCCAAGTTAGCTGGGTGTCCCCCGATATCTTCTGCTTCCAGTCCGACATCGAGGCGAGCTCCAGGAACCTCTGATCGCACAAAGCCGGCTGTCTGCTGCAGGTCCGGTTTAGCATGTTAGCCTTAGCTCATACCATGAGCTGCTGGTCTCGCGCGGTGCTGTGGGAAGCGCTCGGCGAAGCGATCGCGGCTGCTGCTCCAGTCCTGAGACATTCACAGAGTTCAGGGAGTGTTTCCAGTTAATTTATCCGTATGAGGCATCCTCTTATGGGAGAAACAGTCCTCCAAAAGCCGACTCCCGAGTGTAGAACTAATGAATGTAAAATGGCGGAGGCGGTATTTCCTGGTTCTTCTTCTTCTTCTTCTTCTACTTGGTTTTTAATGGCGGTTGGCAAACAACATGTGGTGCATTACCGCCACCAACTCCGGTTCCTGGTTCCCGCAGGAAGTTGTTCAAAAAAGCACGAAATTATTAAAAAAATAATAATAATAATGATACTTTACGTATTTATAAAGCCATTTGTAAAAACAACCAACAATGCAGCTTTAAGTAGCAAATGGGGTATTTTAGTTTTTTATATGAAGTAATAGATGTGTTTAAAAAAACAATAAAAAAAACTTTTTTTTTATTGAAAGTTAGTAAGGTAAACATTTTTCTTTGATAATGCAGTTGATAATTACTTTTATTTACTTTGTTCTCTGAAATAAATTAGTAAAAATATGTTTTTGTCTGAATTATGGTGATTTTATGGTTCTGAAAATAACATGAGTGCTGCTTCTGGCTACAAGATCTGAAAAGTTTTCAGATCTTGTAGCCAGAAGCAGCACTCATAAATTACAGGTAAGCCATTTGATCGGTGATCGGTGATCGGTTTATGTGATCGGCTCACATATAGGCAATCGGTAATTGTGATCGGTATCGGTGATCGTCACACATAGGTGATCGGTATCGGTATCGGTTTCAAAAAACCTGATCGGCACATCCCTATATATATATATATATATATATATATATATATATATATATATATATATATATATATATATATATATATATATTATATATATATATATATATATATATATATATATATATATATATATATATCAGTGGTGGACCCTCAGGGCCTGCAAGGCCTTCAGAGAAGGCCTTAAAATTATTTAAAATTAAAATTAAAAATTAAAAATTAATATTTTTTATTTTTATTATATTTTGTCCATGAATACGTATTAAATAATCCCAAATGGTCTGACCGCTTACTTTCATTGCTACCTCCCTGTTTGCTCTGCTTCCAGAGTGTATTTTAATATTTAAGCCTTTAACCACCCAGCTAGCAAGCAAATGTTCAGATGACGTTCAGTGAACGTCGTCTAAAGGTCGAATGTCGAATGTTCAGGACCCAACGTTGTCTGAACGTTGCCTCAACGTTAACCCTGAACGTTAACGCTGAACGGTAACTCACTGTAAGAAAAAAAAATTGGTGTAATTTCATTCAATTAGTTCTTACACCTTTGAAACTTTAATGGTTGTTATTATTTATGACCAAATCTCTATTTTTGTTTTGTTACAAAAAGTGTGCACTTCTGACATTGTCTGAACATTGCCTGAACATTGTCTGAACATTGTCTGAACATTGCCTGAACATTGTCTGAACATTGTCTGAACATTGCCTGAACATTGTCTGAACATTGTCTGAACATTGCCTGAACATTGTCTGAACATTGTCTGAACATTGTCTGAACATTGTCTGAACATTGTCTGAACATTGTCTGAACATTGTCTGAACATTGTCTGAACATTGTCTGAACATTGTCTGAACATTGTCTGAACATTGTCTGAACATTGTCTGAACATTGTCTGAACATTGTCTGAACATTGTCTGAACATTGTCTGAACATTGTCTGAACATTGTTTGAACATTGTCTGAACATTGTCTGAACATTGTCTGAACATTGTCTGAACATTGTCTGAACATTGTCTGAACATTGTCTGAACATTGTCTGAACATTGTTTGAACATTATCTGAACGTTGTCTGAACGTTTCCTGAACGTTAACGCTGAACGTTCACTCACTGTAAGAAAAAAAAATTGGTGTAATTTCATTCACTTATTTCTTACATCTTTGACACTTTAATGGTTGTTATTATTTATGACCAAATCTCTATTTTTGTTTTGTTACAAAAGGTGTGCACTTCTGACATTGTCTGAACATTGTCTGAACGTTCACTATGAACATTCACTTGACATGACAATCATGTTTACTGTGACTTCTTTAATCAGTCTTTATATCTTCAATAGAGCAATGGGCCCACGTACGAGACCCCCACTCATATGGGTTCTTTATCTATAACCATAATTACATGGTTGTTATTGTCACCAGATCTCTATTTTTGTCTTGTTATAAAAAGTTTGCCCTTCTGATTTTGTCTTATCACTGTAAACTATCAATTGCTGTGAAAAACAAATGTTTGCTGTGATCATTTAATCAGTTTTTTTTTATATTTAAAAGCTATGGTTATTGTCACCAAATCTTTATTTTTGTCTTGATATGAAGTGCACTGACGTTTTCTGAATGTTTGCTTACTGTGAGAAAAAAACAGTGGCATATTTTTATTTAATTAGTTTTTTTAATCTTTAAAACTTTAATGGTCATTAATTATTATCACCAAATCTCTATTTTTGTTTTGAAGTGCACTTCTAATGTTGTCTGAATGTTGTCTGAACGTTCACTCTAGACATTCAATGTGAAAAAACATGTTTGGTGTGATTTAATTAGAGTATACAGTAGTACAAACATAATGGTTGTTATTATTTATCACCAAATCTCTATTTCTGCGTTGTTGTAAAAAACTGTACACTTCTGTTAGTTAGATGTTTAAGAGAGGGTTTAGGGCCCTCTATTCTCCCACAGTACTTCTCTCAGTTAAACTCTGGAACCAGCTAGAGTACTTCTCTGGTGCCAGAAAATGGCTTCCATTAACTCCTGTTTATCCCCCCAGAAGCAAAACCTTGTTGTTCTGGTGGTTTGATTGAACACTGTGACAGTTGAGGGTGGGCAATCACAACCCCCACTGTTGGTTGGAGGCCCTTTCATTGGCCCTTTGATTTCTCCCAGGATGCCTTGTGGTGAAGGTTTCCCATCATTGCCACCATTTTACTTTGTTTGGTTCAAAACAGAGGAGCACCGCCCTGCAGCTGGATCTTGATGCTTGAACCAAATCCAAATCCCTGGTCAGCAGATACCAACAAGAAAGGTAAGGGCTTGAGGCCTTATGCTCCTAACCCCAGTTGAATAATGAAGGTTTGTGTTTGCTCATTAAATTATTCTGAATTAATTATAATTTATAAGCTGCTTCCAAGTTACACCAAGACAGGTTTAAGGCTTTTGAACTGCAACTTCAGATGTTTTACTTAATTTCAGAGTTAGCTAGCCTCAAAAATATTTGAGTTTTGCTTCTAAAGCTAAAACGTTCTCCAGTGAGCAGCTGTTTCCTCAGCATCAGTTCTAGATGTTCTGTAACCGTCAGACTGTGGTTCTGCTGGAACTTTAAAACAGAACGCAGCTCACCCCGTCATTCCCGTCTCTCTGTTTCATCGGGTTTGGGTTTAGGAGTCCTATGACGGTGCCTGAATCCCTCTTCCAGTGCTCGTGGTCGCCGAACAGGAAGAGAGAAACGAACACGTCCAGGTTGTGGAGGTCACTTACGCAGCGACTCTCAACAGATCAACTGACAAGAACTACATAAACTCTGAGACCGGTGAGTGTTTAAAGCAAACACAAAGCTTCTGAACGGTTTGAACCGTACAGATAGAAAGAGTTCACTCAGCTGGATAAGGTGAAGAAACTTGAAGACGTTCAAGTGGAAAGATTATTTTTACTTTTTTAACCTTTTTCACTACAGACTTGA
>JBBPBX010022652.1:5536-31060 GCA_038048925.1 Garcialebias charrua
TTGTTGGGTTCTTCTGCACTGAGTTCAACTCTCTCACCCCCCCTCCTACTAGATGAGTCATGGCAGGATAATCAGGCCCAGAGCTTTACAAGGATAACTCCTTACCCTTACAGGATGTTTGCGCTCTAACAACCATCACCCCTGTTCAACCCCCCCACCCCACTCCACCCCAAGAAAACAAAAACAGGTATAACTTGAAAAAATGGGAGAATATAGGACCAGCGCACATTTCCTTACAGTAGTTAACATGCATAGGTACATACTACACATGTATGGCAACATCTCCCCACCTCGACGCACACACTCCATGTTGGTTGCAAAAGGTCACTTGGTGCAGCTTTAGTTTCTTAGGTCAGTGTCAAAGACAACACCCAGAATAATTACGGTTTTATTATTTTGTGTGGCTGAGTGTTTATTTTACCGCAAGACTCTCCTCTTTCCTTCATTCTCCTCACATTCCCACTCGGCACTGTGTCTGAAGCCAGTGGTGCCATCTGTCTGTGTGTGTGTGTGTGTGTGCACCCTTTGCTTCAGAAGGAAGGAGTATATTATGCAAATTAGAGAGAGATGGGGGGGGGGGCGAGCAGAGCGTTAGAGAGGAGGGAGAAATGGAATAGAAATGATTGTGTGTGTGTGTATGTGTGTGTATATCTGTGATTTCTGCCAGCTAAGCTGCAAAGTCAGCCATTAACTTGACCCCTTCCTGGCAGCCTGAGTGTGTTGTGGTTTGACTGCGTGTGTGCGTGTGTGTGTGTGTGTAAACTGGAAAGCAGCGAGTACCAGCAGTTCCTTTCTTGGAAGCGAACCGTGAAGCTGGAAGCCTGCGAGTGTTATTTGGTGTGCAGGGGTGGAAAGAGAACCAGCTGCAGTTTCAAAGTGTCCCACTCCACTGACAAACTGACAGTCTGGTAAAGGATGTGTTTATTTTTTGTAACGGATGTTACAGGGGCTTCTGATCGCTCCAGAGATAGATGAGTTTCTTGTAATTATTTGTATTAACAATACAACCTGAGCAAAAACTGAAAGTTATGCACCATAACTCATGTTCCCTGAAGGAAGGGAACAAGGTGCAACATAAATGCTATGGGAATTGCGCCCCCGCGCGATTACCTGAAGGAATACAATCACGCCTTTACGGCAGGGGCGTCAGCGTCACGCCAGAGACCCCGCCCTCTGGGTATTTAAGGCGCTGACGCCCATCCATCGTTCTCCAAAATGCACTTCACCGAGCTTTCAGCATTGAAAGGGCCAGGTATGTTGCACCTCGTTCCCTTCCTTCAGGGAACATGAGTTATGGTGCATAACTTTCAGTTCCCTTATCAGTAATGTCACTCGGTGTATATATAAATGCTATGGGAATGTTTGAAATGCTCAGTAAAATGCATGCTAGTGTGAACGTCCGCCTTTATTCAGCAGGCATCCCAAGGCTGCTTTCTACTGTGTGTTAGAAAGGACAGCCTGAGTGACATCACACGCAGTAACATCCAAACTGTAATGCTTTGCAAACGTGTTCATTGAGCTCCAGTTCGCAGCAGCACAGATGTCTGCAACTGGTACACTCTTGAACAATGACCACGAGGTGGCCAAGCCCCGAGTGGAGTGGGCACGCACTCCAGAGGGCACCTGTAGACCTTTGCTACTGTACGCCCTTTTTATGGCGTCAGTCACCTAGTGTGAGTGGCGCTGCTTTGATAGGGCCTTTCCTGTAGCTGGTGCAGCAAGGCACACAAACGGTTGATTTGTTTTTCTCCATTCAGCTGTTCTTTGCATGTAAGCGCTTAAAGCTCTCACAGGGCAGAGAGCCTTCAACCTTTCCTGTTCCTGAGTGAGGACAGGAGCAGGTGGAAAAGAAGAGAGATCAAAGTCCAGACTTCTGGGGTTCAAAGTCAAGACCTTGGGGATACACGTAGGATTAGGCCTTAGGGTGACCTTTGACCCATCAGGGGCAAACCTGGTACACATTGGGTGTACGGACAAAGCATGGAGGTCACCCACACGTTTCGCCGAGCAAAAAACCAGAAGTAGAGCGGTCTTATAAGATAATAAATCTCTTAATGTCGCTCAGTGGTTCGAATGGGGGATCACGGACAGCCCCCAAGACCAGAGTAAGATCCCATCCAGGGGTCAAGATCCTACTGTGGGGTCTCTTCCTTAGCACGCCCTTCATAAATCTTATTATGAGCGGGTACGCGTCAGGCGTCCTGCTCCCTCAGCCCTCGTGACAAGCTGAAATAGCTGATAAAAACACCTTAATGGTTGAGAAAGAAAGACCTTTCTCCAACAGGTCCTGAAGAAAGGTGAGGAGCTGAGCCAAGTCACATGAATAAGAAATAATATTTCTTTCCGTGCACCAAGCTTCAAAAATACGCCATTTCCGGGCGTAGAGAAACTGTGTTGACACAGCTCGTGCGTTTTGAATGGTATTTACCACATTCTCAGGCAGGCCTGAGGCCACCAGTTTGTTCCTCTCCGCCACCAAGCTAAAATTAACCACAGTTCTTAGCCCAAGTGACGAGGCTGTTCCTTCTGGTGACGTGGAGGGTCCCTGGAGAGGAGCAGGTGGTGGAACCAGCTCTCCCTCAAAAGCCCTGATTTCCGTGGTCTCTTGAAGGCCAACCACGTTAGGGAGAGGGCCTTCCTACAGATGTACCGTCATACTACTCTGATCGAGAGTGTTTTGAGGCAGAGGCTATCTGCTGTCATTATTAGACAAAAGCAGAACAGAATGTCTGTTTTTTCTCTTTTTGTTGGGAGTCATGGTTCGAAGGGGTTGCAAGTCTTGTATACGAGCAGATCTCTTGACTCCAGCCTGTTTCCTGGTTGGGTCTGGTTTACTGGTTGGGTCTGGTTTACTGGTCAGGTCTGGTTTACTGGTCTCCGGCCTCATCAGGGCCCTGGAGCCTGACAAACCTCCGGGGAGCTGTGTTTCACCCGGAACAGACTTTAGATTGGTTGGTGACAGAAAGTTCAGTCCTCTTCGATTAAAGGGAAGAGGAGTCTGATTTAGCCCTGGTGCCATTCCTGTTCTGCACTGAGTGTTTACACATGCTGCAGTTTCATCACAACTGTCTTTGTGAACGTGTGATACTGGTGTTGGTCTGCGGGCTTTTGCCGTGACCCCCTCGTCACTTACTGACATCCATTGAATAGGTGGCCAGGAAGGTGGGTTATCAGATTCTGTTGGCGCGCACCCCTGGAACGCGGACGTGTCACGGGTTTGTATGATTTGTGTAGTGCTGGCCCCGTGGTTTACAACAGAGCTGGGACTGGAACACGTGACCCGCCTCACCTGTCTTTGTGAGGACTGACGGGCCTGCTTGCAAGGCGTCTCTGGGCCTGTCTGTTACAGACAGACCCGAGGCACCCTGCTAGGGTTTATTGATTAGGCTAACACCCCGTGAGCCACGAGGGAGGGGGGAATGATGTCCCCCACCCTTTATATTGGCTGGAAGAATAGAGAGGGCCGTCTTTTCTGTTTGTTGTTGTTTATTTTGTTTTTTTAGTCAAGAAACAGAGGGTTGTTTTTTGAACTTTATTCGTGCTTATGTGTAACGACATATTTGACTTTATGTCACTCACAACAGAGAAGACATGATTCGTGCATGAAACAAAGTCACCAGCTTTTTGTACCATGCTACAAACAAAGTCTGGACGTGAAAAGATCATTTCCCATACCGCGTGGGCGGGTGATCGTGTAAAGTCAAGAAGCTTGCCTGGTTCATCAGGCACGCTTCTGTCTGGTGTCCCAATTCGCTGAGGAGGCTCTGTGTCGGACCGCTTGGCGGGGAACAAATCTGTTTTTACTCCAGGCATGTTCGGTCCGAGGTGGGCCCGACGGTAGTCTCTGCCGGTGCTCGGCCTCTTATGCCGGCCGCTTTTGCGGTGGGGCACGTATGGCTGAGTGGTGTCGAGGCTGTTGGGCTCTGCTCCCGGCTGACTCCCTGGGGGTGGGGGGGTGAAGGCTCTTCTGGGGATGCCTACCCGGAGAGCCTCAGCCTGTTTGCACCTCTGGTCCAGCCTGGTTTGAATTTGATCCAGAGCTTTTCCAAATAGTCTCATCGGTTCTATCGAATGGTGGAGAAAATGAATTATTTGTCCCTCTGGGAGGTCAGTTAGGGTCATCCACAGATGGTGTTGTGCGATGACCACCTCAGCCATGCCTCTGCCTTGTGCAACAGCTGTTGTCCCCATCATGCGGACCACAAAGTCTGTTGCCCTGCGGGCTTCATCCAGCAGGTCGGCGGCAGCTTGCTTGTCTGTCGTTACCTGGAACTCCTGCAGTTTTTCAGCCAGGTATGCTTGCATCATGGCTGACGCATACATTGCACACGCCGCGAGGCCCTGATCTCTGTAGCATTTCTCGAGCAGAGAAGCCGAGGCTCGACAGGCTTTGCTGGGGAGAGTTGGTTTTGTCCCGGATGACTTGGGAGCCAGATGAGATGCCAGCGTGTCCTCCATTTGAGGCACATTGGCTATACCCGCTTAATCCATCCCATCCACATCGACAAACTGTGAGAGCGGCAGCAACATGGGAGCTCTGGGCTTAGACCAGGTGCGAGTCAGCTCTGTGAGGAAATCCGGAAAGATGGGCATCCTTTGCCTCGTGGCGGCCTGCTGCTTCGAATAAACATAACTTCCTGCCAACCTCGTGACCTGTTGACGAGGTGGATGCTCCGGCCATGGGATCTGTAATGCGTTTGCTGCTCTGTGACACAAGTCGAACAGAGCAGGGATGGAAAAGTCAGTCTCCGGGAGCACAGGCACCAGGATGCGGGAGAGGTCTTCTCCCTGTTCCTCGTATTCACCGTCGGCGTCATCCGTAGAAAATTCACCTGAGGCTGAAATCGAGATCTCGTCCTCGTTCATCATGCCTCGAGTGTCGAATTTGACTGTCAAGTCCACCATGGGAGCCAGCACATCTGGGCTGTCGCCCCATTCGACTCGGGTGCTGTCCAGAGCCATGCTCTCGAGCTCCGGCATGGGAGTGAGAGGCTCAGTAGTGTCCGGGTCTGCTGGCGCCGCAGCAGCACCCATGGCCTTGGCGACGATGTCCGCCCGGTGCCTCCTCACCGCCTCCAGCATCTGGCTGCAGTGTGGGCAAGACTCGGGCGCGTCCAGCGCCATATTCGCATGCAACATTCCCAGGCAGACAGGACAGGCCTCATGGATGTCTGTCGCCGAGAGGGAAAAGCCACAGCCGCTGGGGCAGGCGCGCGAGGTTGGGCTCACCGTCCCGCTGGTCTTTTTCGGAAGTCTTGTCTTTCGCTTTCCTTTCTCCGGAGGCATGTCTGAGATAAGACGAGCAAGTTCTTCCAAAATCCTTTTTCTTTTTATTTGAGATGTCTCCTCCATCGCGTCACTTTCGCTGGCTAGCCTGTTACGAATTAGCAGAGGTAGCAGTGTGACGCAGTTAGCGCCATCGAGCGAAGCAGTCTACGGAAAGAGGAGAAGAAAAAACTTTGGGGTTAGGAAAAAATGTGCCGGACTAGCTTTCGCTAGCCCAGCAGTACGCAGGAATAATTCTCTGTACGCCCTGTGTAGGGAGCAAGCTCACCTCTGGTCGAGCGATGAAGCAACAGAGAAGTCCCGCGACGAGAAAGTTCAGGTTTAAGCGAGGTGAAGGGCAATAAGAGAACGATGGATGGGCGTCAGCACCTTAAATACCCAGAGGGCGGGGTCTCTGGTGTGACGCTGACACCTCTGCCGTAAAGGCGTGATTGTATTCCTTCAGGTAATCACGCGGGGGTGCAATTCCCATAGCATTTATGTTGCACCGAGTGACATGACTGATAAGGGAACAAAATCTTGTTAAGGTAGAAGCAGTTGAATCCCTATTGCTGTTTTTCAGAAACTGACACAGATAACATTTATTATTTGGTCTTTGATGCATATTTTACTAAGTTGAACGTAAATTGGTTTGGTAGTTTGGGTGTTTGTGTAAGGCCCAAACTACACTTCTCTGGATAATTTGGAAACAAAGGCTTATATTTTCTATTGCATTTGCTCAACTTGTCTGTGTGGAAATAGAGGTTTAAAAATGCTATGCAAAGTTGACATTTAAAAAAAAAACTTTTTTTTTGGTAGAACTGTCTGATTTAGCATTTCTAAAACAATGTTGTAGCAGCCTATTAGCACCCCACTTTTATCTTTGTACCTCAGAAACTAAACAGCAAAGGAGCCATTTCACCCGGATCATGTTGCTGTCAAGCTTTTACTTCATGCTCAAATAGTTTTGTCTGAGACAAAATTAGAAACATAACCAATAAATAGACAACTAAATAAATAGGTAAATAAATAAATAAATGAGTAAGTAAGTAATATAAAGTGTTGTGTTGTCATCATTGTATGTTTCCATACAATGGTGAAACTGGTTCTCTGAATTTAACCCATTGCACCCAGATGGAGCTGTGGGCAGCTATGTAAGCACCCGGAGAGCAATTAGGGATTAAGTTTCTTGTTAAGAGACACCATGACATGTGGAAATGGCTGGGGATCGAACCTGGGACTTTTGGGTCCCAAGTCAGTTGCCTTACCCCAAGTAAGTAAGTAAGTACATAAGTAAGTACATACCGTGCGCCCCTCCATCTTCCTCTTGAAGAGTGCACTTCACCAAGCTTTCAGCATTGAAAAGGGCCAGTTGCACCTCGTTCCCTTCCTTCAGGGAACATGAGTTATGGTGCATAACTTTCAGTTCCCTTTCAGTCATGTTCTCTCGGTGCAACATACTTGCTATGGGAACGTAATCCATTCACGCCCTTGAAATGCTCAGTAAAATGCATGCTAAGGAGAACGTCTGCCTCTGATCAGTAGGCATCCCAAGGTTACTTTCTACTGTATGTTAGAAAGAACAGCCTGAGTGACGTCACCTGCAGTAACATCCAAACTGTAATGCCTTGCAAAAGTATTCAAGGAACTCCAATTTGCAGCAGCGCAGATGTCTGCAACTGGTATACCCTTGAACAATGACCAGGAAGTGGCAAGGCCCCTAGTGGAGTGAGCGTGCACTCCAGAGGGTGCCTGCTGACCTTTACTACTGTAGGCCCTTTTAATGGCCTCAGTCACCCAGTGTGAGAGGCGTTGTTTTGATAGGGCTCTCCCGGTAGCAGGTGCTGCAAAGCAGACAAACAGTTGGTTTGTTCTTCTCCATTCGGCTGTTCTCTGCATGTAGGTGCGTAAAGCCCTCACTGGGCAGAGAGCCTGTAGCCTTTCCTTATCCTGGTTCAGGATAGAGGCAGGTGGAAAAGAGGAAAGATCAAAGTCTAGACTCCTATAGTTCAAGGTCCAGACCTTGGGGGTGTATGCGGGATTAGGCCTCAGTGTGACCTTTGACCCATCTGGGGCGAATCTGGTGCACATTGGATGCACAGATAATGCATGGAGGTCACCCACGTGTTTCGCCGAGCAAAGTGCCAGGAGTAAGGCCGTTTTATAAGATAATATATCTATTGTAGTCTCACTCAATGGCTCGAATGGGGGGGTCGCATAGAGCCCCCAAAACCAAACCGAGGTCCCAACCGGGAGTTAGGATCCTGCTGGGTGGTTTAGATCGAAGGACACCCTTCATAAATCTTATTATGATTGGGTGTGCTCCAGGTGTCCTGTTTCCCCAGCCTTCATGACAAGCAGAAATAGCTGAAAGGAAGACTTTAATCGTTGAATGAGAATGACCCTTTTCCAAGAGATCCTGAAGGAAGTTCAAGATTTGGACCAGGTTGCATGCATAAGAAATAATATTTCTTTCTGAGCACCAAGCCTTGAAGATACGCCATTTTTTGGCGTATAAGGATTGTGTTGACCCTGCGCGAGCATTCTGTATGGTTAATACCACGTTCTCGGGCAGGCCTGTCGCCATCAGCTTGTTTCTTTCAGCCGACAGACTGAGACTTCTGGCAGTTTTTGACCTGGGTGGCCACTGCGCCTCCTCTGGTGAACCAGAGGCCAACAGCCCCTGGTTGTCCACCAGGTTTGGGAGAAGGCAGCTTGTCNTTGAAATTTTGTTGTTAATTATATTCACTTGTTTTAAAACAATGTCATTAAATAATCTATTTCCCTTTAATTACATTAAAATTTAAATCATGAAATTCTTGACACGTTTCATGCATAAAAAACTATTTTTTAAATGAAAGTAAAACATTTGGAAGTTTTGTTTTAATCTCCTATTTTGCTGTCATTTCTTTTTTAGTTCATAATAAGATTATTGCACCAGCAACTTTGTGTTCCTTTACACATTTCCTGTTGTCATTCAGATTAACTTCAAACATTCCCTCTGCAGTACACGTTAATCCAACTTTAATATTTTTGTCAGCTGCAGTATGATGAGTGATAAGAAGAGTTTCAGTTTCTGTGTTATATTAAGGACAAAGTGAACAAAGTTTCCTCTTGTTTACACGTGTCTTATTTCAATATCAAGTGACATCTTCTAGGGACGGTCTGAGACCTGAGGAGGACTACTCACCATGTGGCATTCGGTACATAATTTGTCATGAAACAGGAGCCGTAAATTTTGGTGACGATATCATCAGCCATTTGATTCTACCGTAAAAGGAATCAAAATGAATAAAAGACATTAGGGATTTAAATTTGAAAAAAAAGGTTCAAAAGATAAATGGACTTTAATTCTGAAGCTGAAGATGTTTTGCTTTCCATCCAGGAAGATTTATCAGTTCTAAAATGTCTGGAGTGTGTGGAGTTCACAGCTTTATGGGACTGCGTGAGAAGTTACAGACTTAGATTCAGCTGCAGGTTAAACTGGAACTACTCCTCCTGCAGAATGGAGGCTTGTTGGGCTTTTTGACCTGAATCACGAGAGAACCTGCTTGAAGGAGTGGAGCTGACCAGGAGTCGGGTCCAATGATGCATTGTAAGTTTTTGAAAGTTCAAGTCTGATACCTCCTCTGTTTGAAGTTGTTTTTACGCATTTAACGGCTTCCTTCACCCCCCACCCCCCCAACCATGTATTTTGTCTAAAATATTAGCATTTTTAGAATATGTCCAGTGGTTACTACAGCCTCGTTCGTGTTCAGGCTGCGTTTAATACACATTATTATTGTTTAGCATATACCTTAGATCTTTACCATTTCTTTTTATAATTTTGCTATTTTGGGGTGTAACTGGGACTTTGATTACATAATTTCATTCCACTCATGTACCACATGTAATGCGAATGACAATAAAGAACATTGAACCTTGTTTTTTAACCTCTCTTTGCTTCACAGGCTTATCAGGGCTCTTAAATAAAATTTCAAATAAACATGTTAAACATTAAAATGTATGGAAATACATAATTAATTTTACAATGCAATAATAGTTGTGATATTTCAGCTACTTTTCTCTGTTCAGAGTCGAACAATAAATTTGATGAATTCATGGCACAAACAAAAAAACAAAGTCTTCAAAACTTGCAAAAACTGTTTTCTTTTTGTTAAAGATCACAGAGGATTGTTGAGAAAATGTTCTGTGGACAGGTAAGACAAAAAACAGAGCATCTTAGTTGAAATTTTAATTGTCAAAACCAGACAAAATGGCTTCAATTTCAAGCACAAGGGCCAACTGTGGTGATAGTGTCATGGTATGGGTCTGCTGTACTTCAAATGTGTCCAGGTATGTTACAGCCAGTGATGAAAAAGAGGAACTTTGAAAACTAATTATATAGACAAACAATTACAGTTGCCTTTTAACTGAATATTAAAAGAAATAGGCACTTTGAAAATAATTAGAAATGTATATGCACTACTTTGGGTTTTACACTAATGTGGATGATCACACTGACGCAGTTTAACCACTCGGAGGTCTCAGCATGGGGTAATTTTCATTTAGAAATAAAGTTGTGGTTGTAGGATGGATTAACAGTGGGGTTATTTCCAGTTTTCATTATGGATATTTTTGTGGGGAGGCTCTCCTTGTTGTTTTCTTCTAAGAAATGCATGTCTATTTTCCCCAAATCTATTAATCTGTATAATATTTTGATGGGCAATGTATATTGACGTCATATACATTATCACTAAAAGAGCTAATTAAAAAAAAAAAGTTAAGTATATTAAGTAGATATTTTTGAATGTAAAGTACAACAACTATAGTTATAGGACATAGTGATTTTTTTTCCAGTTTTCAGCCACTTATTTTACTAAGAAAAGGTGAACTTACCTTAAACGAACTATGTACCAGAGTTTCATCCAAATCAATGACCACACAGATCTTTCCGGGATCATCTGAGGTCACTTGTGACAGTAGTGGTTCCACTGGAACCTGAAGACAAATGAAAAGTTAAAACCCAAAATCCTAATACGAAAAATTGCTTTTTAATCTACAACAAAAAGTGAAATGATAATAGTAGTACCGTATTTTCCGGTGTATAGGTCGCACCTTTTTATGTTTTTTTCAAGGCCTGCGACCTATACACCGGTGCGACCTATATATGGCTTGTTATCACTTTCGGCGAAACAAATTTTTAAATCCAGCTCATTTCACAATTACGTTCATTTATTAAGGAAAAGTTCAGCTCAGACATATATTTGCTATAATTTTTATCAAACAAATAATTGTTTTTAAGTGTTAATCTTCTTAAAAGCCTTGCTGTGCGCTCCTGTGGCAGACATTTGCAGCAGAGCTAAACGTAGGTGCGACCTATACACCAGTGCGACCTATCTAGGGATTTTTCCAATCTATTGGTGATAATTGGACAATGCGACCTATACACAGGTGCGACCTATACACCAGAAAATACTGTAATTGTAAAAATTCCCAGAATTCAGAGAAGTAAAGAATATTAGTTTAATTTTGTGCCAGAGATTTGCACCAAGATTAACAAATGCTGAGAGAAGACAAAGTTTTGGTTAACTCATCATAACACGCTATTTCACCCAACACGTTCTGTTATCACTTGAATGATGTTTTGAGAATAAGTCGCTGCTGTCGCCACCGCCGCTACTACTTCAAGCTTCTGCCCAGTTTCAGTAAAATCAGTCAAGTTATAAACTTTTTTATGCTCAATTAGTTGTGGCAGACCTCCTGACTTTTAACGTAAATCACTTTTCAATGTGCATCCGATGATTTTTCTAAATGTTTCATTAAAATTTGCCTCATGATATTTGTCAAAAGACAGAAGTGATTGACTCAAATGGTAAAAATAATTTTGCACATCCGTTAATAATCAGTATGAGTTGGAGGTGACTTAAAGCTACTAACACAAAATTTAAGCTTAGTATCTGTGAAATTGACAGAGCTATAGCCATTAGCTATAGCCATTAGCTACAGCCACCCTCCCTCACCTGCCACCTGACTTAAGGCCCCCCCACATACTCGGGTGTACTGTGCATACGCCGTGAGCCGCGCGGACTCCGCGCATAATGTCCGCAGAGGGCGAATACTTCATACATGAGATTACAGATTTTAATTATCTTGTGACAAATTCCTGCATTTCTCACAATTTCATTCATGGCATCAATGGACGAAGATGAAGAGATTGCTCGCCTCTTAGCAAAAAAAAAAAAGTGGGACATGAAGACGATAGACAGTGAGAAACATTTTGAATATTTTCAAATGGATTCTATAAAGTTTGATGAGCTAGTTGGACTCTTAGCTCCATTTCTTCACCACCAGGGCAGCCACCGAACACCTGTCAGCGCTGCGCATCCTGTGACTGGTTGCTCAGAACACAGAACAGTTGGTGTCGCATACAAAACAGTTTGTCCCTGGGCAGTTTATTGTGCAACACCCAGTACACGTAAACAGTTGTAAAAAAACTGAACTTTGTGCGGACATGGCCAACGGACGGCCGCTTCGAGTCCGCTTTGAGTCTGCCTAGACCAGGGGTCTGCAACCTGCGGCTCTGGATGCACATGTGGCTCTTTGGCCCCTCCACAGCGGCTCTTTCCAGCTTTGACCAAAATTAACATAAAACTTAATTTTTTGTTTTACAGAATGACTAGTTTCAGCAGTTTTCCTGTCATTTCCTTCATAAATATGTGGATACTAGTTCTAAAACACAGTAAATTATACTTGCTTTAACTTTATTACTTCAAAGTATGGTACTCAAGTACCCCACAATTAAAAAAAAATGCATAAGCATGCACACTTCATTGTTTTAGTTTTTAAAAATTAGCAAAATATATATTATTTCTTTATAAGAATCCAGTCTTCTGTTATAGACTTGAGACGTGGATATGGGCACCAGTGACCCCCTGCAACCCATAAAGGAAGAAATGGATAAGATGGATGTAAGGATGGATGGGTGGATGGAATCCAGTCTTTTCTTTTGTCTTAAAATGTAAAAATATTAATAAATGTTAACAATCATTGGATGTTTTTAGTTTTGTAATTTCACACCTACTGACCAGAAAAGTCCCATCTAACAAACTTAAAGTGGCCCATGGGCCACCAGCTGATAATGGCAGTTGTAGCAGGTTTTGCAGCTCTGGACACGTTTAACTGAGAGAATGAATGGGCAGAAATGGCTCTTTTGATTGTAAAGGTTGCAGACCCCTGGCCTAGACTATGCACAAATCTCTGTGGAGTGAAGTACGCCCGGGGCCTTTATACATGTAGTGTTATCTTAGCGTGTAGTATTTAGATCTTTTAGCATATTGCTTAGCGTATATATCTTAGATCCTTGCACACAGGTTCTTTTTATACTGTACTTTATATTTTTGCTATTTTAGGGTGTAACTGGGACCCTGAGTACACAATTTCATTCCAGCGCATGTAGGTACCACATGTGATGGGAATGACAATAAAGATACTTGAACTTAAATTCTGTTTTCTTGTTTAGGAGATAATTTGCTAAAAGACAGGTACACTCCCACACACACAAACAGCCAACAATATTATCGTCCTGCTTTCTACTTTTGGCATTGGGCATAAAGCATGGCTAATTAAAGTACAACAATAACAATGGTCGAAAACAGAGTACTGTGAGGGAGTGAGTCCAGTCACTAATGAGACTGACTGTGTAGTGGCCTTTCCCTGAGTGATTACAAGAAACCCTGGATGCTACAGCTGCTGCCATGTTGATGGAGCATGTAAGTATCACTGCATTGTGTCTCCTCCTTCAACAAGTGCTCAGCAATCACGGCTTGCTAATGTGATTCTGTTTCTAAAAACAAGCTGGAATCACTCAGCAGGCTGCTTGTGATACTGATGTGCGTGTTGAACTGAGCCGACTAAGGGCCAGACACAGATCCTACAATGTTTCCCTCATGTGTAGAAACAGAATGGGCAGCTTTGGCTTGAAACAGGATTTTTTGTTAAACTTCATATTTGTGTTGTTATGAGAGATGTGTAGTACCTGTTGTGTTGGTGGAATGCAGTACTCGCATTCGCAGAGCTCAAAGGATTCATCGTCACTCTGCTCCTCATCTGAATCCTTGTTTTGTGTGGTCTCATTAGCAAGCTTTGAGACAACACTGTGAATGATATCCAATGGGGGGCTTTTTTCTGCTGAAATTTCATCTGGCTCATACACATTGTCACATTGTTCATTTGGTGATTTTTCCACAACAGTAATTCCAAATCCGGCTGATTTGCTCTCCTCTTGGCAGACCTCCACATCTTGCAATTCAGTATATCTCAGAGGTGAAGAAGAACCCTTATTGTCATTCTGAAATGTATAGTCATCAACATTGTCATCACCTTCTTTTCTATTTAAATGCCTGTCCAATATAAATCCATTTAAGGCTGGGTTCCAAGATGACTGAATGCTTTTAATCTGATATTTGTAGTAATCCTCAACACCTGACTCGTAAAACTCTCCACTTTTTCCCTGACCTTTGTGTGCCCAATAAGGCTCCATTTCTGAAAATGCAAGAAAACCATTGTGTCCTGGATCAGCCTTTTCTTTCCTGATCTCTTTAAAACCAGCACTGGTTTCTGCATTATCTGTAAGAGCAGCATTGTCAGGAGAATCACAGCTCTTCCTAGCAGAGACTTCGTCCACATAAGCATCACCTTCGACTGAAATTTCTCGGGCAAATGGAGCAAACATATTCTCCGCATTACCAGAGTGCAAGCAGGGCACAAGTTCTTCATCATGAGCATCAGAAACATGACCTTCAAACACGAAAGCTTCACCATCAATAGAGGCTTCATCATCCTCTGCCTCCTCACAATTTTCTGTATACAACGTCTCAGATTCTTGTTCTTCAGTGTCATCTTTTGTTGAACTTGATTCTGATCTTATGGTCCAGTCATGAGATTGATTCTCTGACTCACAAGGCTCATGTCTCTGGCTTGAGTAGTCCTCATCTGTTTCACAAGTTGCATCTTTAGAATGTCCATTATCATCGTCGTCACGGTCATCGTCATCATCGTTGTTGTTGTCATCATCATATACATTTAATTCAGATGCATCTTCATAATGCACATCATTGTCAAACGTTGCATCTTCATAATGCACGTCATTGTCAAAAGTTGCATCTTCAGAATACACGTCATTGTCAAAAGTTGAATCTTCAAAATGCACATCATTGTCAAAAGTTGAATCTTCATAATGCACGTCATTGTCAAAAGTTGAATCTTCAAAATGCACGTCATTGTCAAAAGTTGAATCTTCAAAATGCACATCATTGTCAAAAGTTGAATCTTCATAATGCATGCCATTGTCAAAAGTTGCATCTTCATAATGCACATCATTGTCAAAAGTTGCATCTTCAGAATGCCCATCATTGTCAAAAGTTGCATCTTCATAATGCACATCATTGTCAAAAGTTGCATCTTCAGAATGCACATCATTGTCTTGTACATTGCTTTCAACTGCATCTTCAGAATTTTCATCCATGTCATGCAGGTCAATTTTCTCTTTTTTATCTTCTAGTTTATGTACAGTTTTGTTGCAATGCCTCTGCACCTCCTCTTCAAGATGAAGATGTTCATGAATGTCTCCCCCATCAAAACAAGATATGTAACGTCTTGTATGTGCAAAATTGTGTCCATAGCAGGCTGCACTGTCAAACAAATCAAAGAAATCCTCAATAACGTTGACAACTGATGTTTCCTTCTGTTTGTCATCATGTCTGTTAAAGTTTCTATCAGGTTTTTCTTCGTTGTCTTCTTCAAGAGATTCCCACTGTATCGGCTCATCACTTGAATCTCCCTGAAGTTCTTTATCAAAGTCCTCTGAATCGGAGCAGGGGTCAGAAGGAAAACTGTCGTCAAGACATGTCTTAAAGGATTTGTTTTCCTCAGAAGAGCCGTCTGAGGAACCGTCTTCCTCAGGACAGAGCTCTACACTGTTCTCAGAGTGGCACCGTTGAGTTGGCTCATACTCAGATTCGTCATTTCCAGACAACTCGCCAGCATCGGTGGACGCATCGGTTTCAGAAGTTTGCTCAAAGATTTCTTCTTCTGTGTGCAAGTGCATCTCACTATCATCACTCTCGAATGGAACAACAGTGAACTCAGTTGTGTCCTCTTCATCACTGAGCTCCCCATCATTTTGTACGGCTTCATACTGCTCATCTTCCTCATCGCCATCGTCATCGGTGTATTCAGTTTGAGTCTGACTTTCATCACACTCATAGAGCTTAGCATCACAGCTCAATGAGTCCACTGAGTCAGAGATGTTCTGTGTGAAACTTTGTTCTGAGTCCCCCATTAACCACTCCTGCTCCAAGTCAAAGGAGTCACGATCTTGATCTGAGAGCTCATATTGTTGCAGTAACTCCATCCCATCTGTGCATTCAGGTATACAATCAGTCATTCCTGACTGCCCCATACAGCCACAATTCCCCTCCAATTCATCCGACTCAAACTCTGAAGATTCTGAATGCTGATCAGAGGGTTCACATTGCAAAAAAATTAGCAGCTGTTCTGGACAGCAAGGGCTACCTTTGGAGGCTAAGCTGTGCTCAGAGGACTTGGACAGTTTCAAATACTCACAGTGCTGAGTACATTCATCAAATAGTTGGTTTAATCCTGCAGTGTCATCGTCCAGGGTTTGATCGGATCCAATAAATCCATTAGCTGTAGAGTATTCCTTAAAGTTTTCAGGGTGTCCACTGCTTTGTGTGCTGGATTCAGAGTCTTCTGTGTTCAGATTTTCATGAGGGTCCATTTCTCTGCCGATGCTCTGTTCAGTATATTCCACAAGGACCTTTATGCTCAGTTCAGTGTTTGTCTTTGAACGGCTGCTCAGACCTGCAGCTTCTGTTACTTTAGGGACTGCACATTTTTCAGCAAGGATGGCTTTGGTAGACAGCTCCCCCTCTCCAGAGACTTTCCCTTGCTCAGAGTTTTCCAGATACATAATGGAATCACTTCTCTGTGCAGACTTGATCCTGAAAATCTTTACTCCATGCCTTGATTCAAGCAGAGTCCATCTGGTAGATAAGTGTGCAGTCCATCAGGAGAGAAATTCACAAAGCTGAGATTGTGACCTGCTGGAGAGTGCAACAGCAACAGGAGCAGCATGCACATTGATGTGACAGCTTGTCACAACCAAAACTGAGACTAGCACTTGACTCGACCCTCCCTTTGCCAGACACCAAGCAATTTATTTTGGGGGCTTGGGAAGACGTGACAAATAACTCCTGGAATATCAAATCTCTATAAAAGGCTGAACTAAGGCATAAATCTGAAACTGACACCTGAGAACGTCTCAAGCACTTGATCTCCAAACCATAACTGCTAGTAGTCGTGTCGTTTTCCCAGAGAACACCCAGTTTAACCAGAAATAGCATTGCTAATTATCCAAAATTACTGTTTGAGTGATCATTCATTGGATTTACAAGCACTCACACTTGTGTCCAATACTCTGTTCGACATATGTTCTGTACTGGAGACATTCTCACATTTTCAGTGTATTTCTAAATTTATAAAGAGTCACAACTTTAAAGTATCTTCTGTCGTTTCTTTGACTTGGTGCTGCCTCTACATTAGCTTGTTCTTAGATGTCAGTGCAGCAGTCTTCAGGTCAAATATGCACCCTTGAAGCATTTGTACCATTTCCGTCCTTCTTGTAGCTACTTGATTGATGTCTGAACATGGAGTACATTTCAACACGGCCATACATTACAGCCCAGCAGAGAAGCTCCATGTGTTTCATACATCACATGACTGATGACCATGCTGACCACATGCTGTTCAGAATAAGCAGGGAGGTGGTAAGAGAAAACCAATATCACACAAAAAAAAATGAAAGATGAGCCTAATTTTGACAAAGACCCTTTTCTTCTACCAAGACAGGGTGAAGTTATTTTTGACTAAAGGAGTCTCTGAGTCTGGTTCTGAGACAGCAGCGGAGCTGGTTGAGAATCCTTCTGCCATAATTTAAGTCAGAATCATTAACCAGATCTATGAAAACTGTCAAACAAAAAAGCAAATACAATTTACAACACTCTTTGTTTTGTGTGTTACTGTTTTTTTTTTTAAACATTACTGTTATTTTAGTTCATTAGGATTATTCTTGGTAATCTATTTTAGTTTGGCCTAAGATAAAAAGTCATCTTATTGCAATATCATGGTGTAAATTTCATTCCCAATATAATCAGCTAATGAAAGGGTGAATGTTTTTAAGAGTTAACTTAAGTTACCAAACATTTATTGGTGTGTATATATCTATAATCGACAGATAGATAGATAACAGACAAGAAGTATACAGAGAAATGACACTTTGGACTTTTTAAGACAATATTTGAACATCTTTTTTATATCTATCGACACAATACAAAACTATTCTTTTAAGAAGCAATGAATGATTTTAGACAAGATCATTTTGCCTGATAATCCCCACATCTTATCGTTACAATTATTGATTACCAGTACATGAAAAGTACAATTTAAATCAACTATAGAAATGCACAACGATAACATACTGAACTTACAGGGATAGTTCAGCTCGTTTAAAATGGTGTTCTTTGGACGATTATAAAAATGTAATATTATACCTGTTGTAGACAGCTCATTGAAGAGCTTCTGTTTGGAGGAATAAAGTTTAATTCTGCACATATTGACAAGCGTAAGTCTAATCTGAGTGAGGTCAAGAACAATGTGGGTTGTTTCCATTTTAAAAATCAACTTTATTCTAAAAACAACAAAATCTCATTTATTGATGTTTTAGAAACTTTTACATGATCATAAATTTTACTATAAATAGTTTTCTGCTGGAAATGTTACGATATCCCTGTTGGAAATGTCTCATGTTGAAAAAGGAAGTGGTCTCAACTTTTCTCGAACTAGCCATTAGCTTGTCAGTTTCTGTATACTATTCTAAATACTATACTATACGTCCACCCATCCATTATCTTTTACTCGCTCCATCCTTTTTGGGTCATGGGCGTCACTAGTGCCCATGTCCATGCCCATCCATCCATCCATTTTCTTCCACTTATCCGGGGTCGGGTCGCGGGGGTAGCAGCCTAAGTAGGGAGGCCCAGACTTCCCTCTCCCCAGCCACTTGGAGCAGCTCCTCTGGGGGAATCCCAAGGCGTTCCCAGGCCAGCCGAGAAACATAGTCCCTCCAGCGTGTCCTGGGTCTTCCTCTGGGTCTCCTCCCGGTGGGACATGCCCGGAACACCTCACCAGGGAGGCGTCCAGGAGGCATCCTAACCAGATGCCCGAGCCACCTCAACTGGCTCCTCTCGATGTGGAGAAGCAGCGGCTCTACTCCGAGTCCCTCCCGGATGACTGAGCTTCTCACCCTATCTCTAAGGGAGAGTCCAGACACCCTGCGGAGAAAACTCATTTCAGCCGCTTGTATCCGAGATCTCGTTCTTTCGGTCATAACCCAAAGCTCATGACCATAGATGAGGGTGGGAACGTAGATCGATCGGTAAATTGAGAGCTTTGCCTTTTGACTCAGCTCTCTCTTCACCACGACAGACCGGTACAGCGCCCGCTTCACTGCGGACGCTGCACCTATCCGCCTATCGATCTCACGCTCCAGTTTTCCCTCATTCGTGAACAAGACCCCGAGATACTTAAACTCCTCCACTTGGGGCAGGACCTCCTCCCCGACCTGGAGAAGGCATGCTACCCTTTTCCGGCTCAAGACCATGGCCTCGGATTTGGAGGAACTGATCCTCATCCCGGCCGCATCACATTCAGCTGCAAACCGCTCCAGCGAAAGCTGTAGATCACGAACTGATGAAGCCAATAGGACCACATCATCTGCAAAAAACAGAGAAGAGATTCTAAGGCCACCAAAACGGATCCTCTCAACACCTTGGCTGCGCCTAGAAATTCTGTCCATAAAAGTTATGAACAGAATCGGTGACAAAGGGCAACCTTGGCGGAGTCCAACTCTCACCGGAAACGAGCCTGACTTACTGCCAGCGATGCGGACCAAGCTCTGACACCGGTCGTACAGGGACCTAACAGCCCATATCAAAGGGCCTGGTACCCCATACTCCCGGAGTACCCCCCACAGAACCCCCCGAGGGACGCGGTCGAATGCCTTTTCCAAGTCCACAAAGCACATGTAAACTGGTTGGGCAAACTCCCACGCACCCTCCAGGACCCTGTTGAGGGTGTAGAGCTGGTCTAGTGTTCCACGACCAGGACGAAAACCACACTGCTCCTCCTGAATCCGAGGTTCGACTATCCGACGGACCCTCCTCTCCAGAACCCCTGAATAGACCTTACCAGGGAGGCTTAAGAGTGTGATCCCCCTATAGTTGGAACACACCCTACGGTCCCCCTTTTTGAATAGGGGAACCACCACCCCAGTCTGCCAATCCAAGGGAACTGCCCCCGATGTCCACGCGATATTGCAGAGTCGCGTAAGCCAACACAACCCTACAACATCCAGAGCCCTAAGGAACTCCGGGCGAATCTCATCCACCCCCGGAGCCTTGCCACCGCGGAGCTTTTTAACCACCTCGGCGACCTCAGCACCAGAGATTGGAGAGCCCGACCCAAAGTCCCCAGGCTCCGCTTCCTCAGTGGAAGACGTGCCAGTAGGATTGAGGAGGTCTTCGAAGTATTCCGCCCACCGACTCACAACATCCCGAGTTGAGGTCAACAGCACGCCATCCCCACCATAAATGGTGTTGGTCGCGTACCGCTTTCCCCCCCTGAGACGCCGGATGGTGGACCAGAATCGCCTCGAAGCCGTACGGAAGTCATTCTCCATGGCCTCTCCGAACTCCTCCCACGCCCGAGTTTTTGCCTCAGCAACCACCCGAGCCGCATGCCGCTTGGACTGCCGGTACCTATCTGCTGCTTCCGGGGTCCCACAGGCCAAAAAGGCCCAATAGGACTCCTTCTTCAGCTTGACAGCATCCCTCACCGCTGGCGTCCACCACCGGGTTCGAGGATTGCCACCACGACAGGCACCAACAACCTTGCGGCCACAACTCCGATAAGCTGCCTCGACAATAGAGGCGCGGAACATGGCCCACTCGGGCTCAATGTCCCCCGCCTCCCTCGGAACGTGTTCAAAGCTCTCCCGGAGGTGGGAGTTAAAGCTCCGTCTTACGGGAGACTCTGCCAGACGTTCCCAGCAGACCCTCACAATACGTTTGGGTCTGCCAGGTCTTACCAGCATCCTCCCCCACCATCGGAGCCAACTCCATGCCCATGCGGCTTAAAGACTTTTCTTTTTAAAGCTGGGGTCTGCGATATTTGAACTCTCTGGGACTCTCTGGGACTTAGAAATATTTTCAGCGCAGAAAAGCATTCTGCTCCCTCCCCTCAGAGCCATATATGACTCTGAGGGGAGGGAGCACAGTCCGTGCTTCTGGTGAACTTGGGATCTGCTCCGCCCCCTGCTTCTGTCTGCTCAGAGCTGCTGCGATATTCTGTGTTTATGGAAATAAAACCTTCTAATAAAATATAATAAAACCATGGAGCGCTAGTCCTACAACACAAAATCCAGCAGACACCAGCAGAGGTTCACGAAGCAACGTTTGGACATGATTTAATTCGCTCGTGACTTCCTCTGTCAGCGCTGGTCTGGAATGTGTGGAATGCTCCACCTCCTCCTGTCTGCGCTGCGATATTCTGTGTTTATATGATAATATAACTGTTAAAAAAATTAATAAAACCACGAATCACTCATCCTACAACACAAAATCCAGCAGACACCAGCAGAGGTTCACGAAGCAACGTTTGGACATGATTTAATTCGCTCGTGACTTCCTCATGTCGCTGCTGGTCTGGAATGTGTGGAATGCTCCACCTCCTCCTGTCTTTGCGCTGCGATATTCTGTGTTTATATGATAATATAACTGTTAAAAAAATTTAATAAAACCACGAATCACTCATCCTACAACACAAAATCCAGCAGAAATCATCAGAGGTTCACAAAGCAACGTTGGACATGTTTTAATTCGCTCGTGACTCGTGACAAATCCATTTCCTCATGTCTGTCAGTGAAGGATGAAGCGATCACTTGGCTTTTGGCAAAAAAACTAAATAAAAGTCCAGCTCTGGGATAAAGAAGGGATATTTAATACATTTTGTGTCACATAAAAAACAGTCCTGCATCGCTTTGCAATCCTTTTAATGAGAACGAGCTGCGGCTGGGACAGGTGGGGGCGTGGGTTGGGGCGTGATAAACAACTCTGTTTTTATTGGCTGTCAGTGTCCTGGTCACTCTTGTGTTTTCAGTGTTTTTATAAATGCTGATAGAGAAGCAAGGGGACAATAGATTTTTTCAGAGATTACTTGGTCTAACATCAGTTTGTCAGTAGATAGTGACTGAGTGAAGAAATATGTTAAAAATATATTGTTTGAAAAGTTACAGACTACATTACAATCTTACATACTATAGCTTTAAGCAAGCCAATTCTGCCTCCACATTATTTTATATTTGATCTTATATTATTATTGATTTTACTTGATTTTATCACTTGTTTTATTTGATCTTTGCTTTTGTTGCACTTTGAGATTTTTATGAATGAAAAGTGCATTATAAATTAAATTCATTATTATTATTATTATTATTATTATTATTATTATGTCCAGCCATCACTGGGTGAGAGGTAGGCGGGGACACCATGGACAGGTCTCCAGTCCATCCCAGGGCCACAGAGACAAACAACCATTTTGCAGTCACACCTAGGACAATTTAGAGTTACCAATCAGCTTAACGTGCATGTTTTTGGTCTGTGAGAGGAAACTGGAGTACCCAGAGTAAACAGGCAGAGCTAAGCATTCAAACACACTTAGCTTTTTCAAAATGTTTGCTAGACCAATAAGTTTGCTGTTTGACCTTTCTAAGTCACTTCCACTATTTCCATGGGTAAACAAATGCATGTGGCTGTTGGCATTTGGCCACAAACTTTGCTTTTTTATTTAAAGACACAATAACCTTTGATATAACATTTTCCATAGATCTTACTAGATAATACACTGATTATTATAATAACCTTTCTACAAAACCAAACTTCTAAACATTTGAATTAATACAGAATTAAAAAAAGATTAAAAGTAAAATATTTAAACTAGCAAATTTTAAAAAAGCTTGTTTACTCAGCTTTGATGCATATTTTTTAATGCCACAACAGCTTAAATATTACAGTAAATTTCCACCCACTTTAGTTGCAGATATCAGATTTGCAAACTGCCACAAGTGAATTTATTGCCTACTATGTTACATTTTGTACCATGTTTGCCAACATCCCAAACACAAGTAGGAATAGCTACTGGCACACACCAGAAAACTTCCACTCAGCCGGTGTCCCTAAGTGTTGAAAGCCACTGTTTTCAAAGAAAGAGAAGACTTTGACAAATTAGGTGGCCTTGTCGACCAGTCAGAGCTGTCAGCTGAGGCATTAGTGCGGCGCTCACACCGGACTAAATGTGTTTCATCAAGGCAAGCTCCACCGTGTATCTCAATCGTGTCTGCCTGTTTTGGATGTAAATGTGTGAGGAGTGTGAAAGGTGAAGCTACAAGTGATTGGCTGCCTTGCTGAGCAAAAAATAAATGCAATAAAAAAAATAAAAAAAGATTACTGCCATATTTTTACATTAATGTTTCTTTTCTGTTTTTGGTCTTTTAAATGTTCATAAACAACTATCCTCACTGTGAATTTTATCAATCTCTCCATAGAGCCTAATTTTAGTCTGACCTACTTTCAAGCCATATTCCCTATGGCTTTACGGTCATCTACCACTTTCAGCAGTGGCTTAAAGTGACCTGCAATAATAAAGGGCAGTCCTTACGGGCAGGGCATGCTTGTTGGACATAGCTGTCCCAGTTCTGAGATTAAAAAAAGTTGGTGTGCTTCATGAGTGTGAAGGAACCGGGCAGGTGAAGCTTGCGGCTCGTTAGAAAACATCACGATGCCCAGTGCAATGCTTCATCTCATATAACAAATCAGAGTGCTTAAAATAGCCCGTCAGAGGAGCTGTTCAACGAGGTTAATAATCTTAATTCTATAATACATATGCGTAGTGCAGCACAGCGCACTACACCTGAGCCAGAAAAAGTGACAAACTCTTGTATCAATACAATCTAAAAGCTGGTAAATGCTCTGCACCATTTTTCCTACTAAATAATTTTCTTAAAGGATAGTTCAGGTAGAGTATATTAACTGTTGTGGATGGCCCTTTTTAATGTCCTCAGTTTGGAGAAATATAGTTTACCTCTGACTGAATGAGCTACAACCAAAGTGGATTGTGGCCATCAATTTTATACGACAATTGTTCTGCTACTGTTCTAGAACTGCGCTGCTCAACGTGGCTGCATAGTTTGTTTTTGGGGGCCGAGACGGTGTAGAGACAGGGCTGCCGACATGGGACCCGAAGGTCCTAGGTTCAATACCCAGTTATTGCACATCGCGTGATGTCTCTGAACAGGACACCTCATCCTCAGTTGTTCCCAATGGCCACCCACAGCTCCACCTGGTGGCGGATGGGTTAAATGTAGAGAGCCAATTTTGCAATTGTATGGGAGAATACAATGATGACAATACATACACATCATTTATTATTATCATCATCATGTTGGAGTAGCTATTACATTCCTTCTGGATAATTGCTTTTGAAAACAATTTCCTCTTTTTCTGGATGTAAAGTTTTTTTTTCCAGATGATTACTTCCTCTGGTTTTGGATGCACAGCTAGAAGGATTTTTACTGAACCTTGGTAGGAAACGTGGATCACAACAACAAGATCATCCCCCGACACCTTCAGTTGTTCAGGTGGACGGATCGGCATCTGCAGCCAGTTTCTTCATACCATACCATACCATTTTATTTATAAAGCACTTTAAACAGGAACAAGTCCACACCAAAGTGCTGGACAAACAAAACACGCAACAGGCAACACAGACAATGAAGTACAACACGAAAAACATAAAAAACATTGCAGATCATAAATCAAGCGATCCAATACAAATCAGCTGGCATTGAAAGCAATGGAGTAGTAGTGAGTTTTTAACCGGTGTTCAGATCTGCTGTGGTACAGACTGCTGCAGATCCTTCCTGCCCACAGCCATCAACATCTATCACAACTTAATGAAACCAGGATGATGAGCTACAACAACATTTAATTTCCATCTCCATTATCTTTACTCGCTTCTTCCTTTTTAGGTTGTTGGGGGCACTGGTGCCCATTTCCAGCCATCACGGTGTGACATGCAGGGGATATTTGGACAGGTCTTTAGTCCATCACAGGGAAACAGAGACAACAATACTATTGAGGCATTGCTGTTCATCGTTCTTTAGTTTTAGCAGGTCGCTTTCGTAAATGAGCCCATGAGGCTCAATAAGATTTACCTGACTAAATAAAGGTTGAATGAATGAAAAATACAACCACTCACTCTCTCACGCACGCCTAGGGGCAATTTACTGTTATCAATCATGCATGTTTTTGGTCTGTGGGAGGAAACCAGCATACCCAGAGAAAACCCACACATGCACGGAGAGAACATGCAAATTCCACCCATAGGCGTCCCCAGCCAAGATTTGAATCGATGACCTGCTCGATGAGAAGCTGCAGCTCCACCAACTGTGCCACCGTGCTGCCCACATTTAATTTCCCTTGAACTCAACTGTTCTGCTAGCAGCACTTCAGTCTGCACACAGTCAGCTGCTGCCATTTGCAGATTACTGTAGAATCCCATGTAAATACAGTACCTGCAAATGGTAAATGGAGCTTATTTATATAGCGCTTTCTAGCCCCCTGTGAGGAGCCCCAAAGCGCTTTACAATGCCAACCATCCACCCATACACGCATTCATACACCGGTAGCGGCAGACTGCCATGCAAGGCGTCTTTCCAGTCCTACCGGGAGCAACTCGGGGTTAAGTGTCTTGCCCAGGGACACAACGACACATGGTGTGGGGAACCGGGATTCGAACCTCCAACCTTCCGATCGGGGGACGACTGCCATTACCACTACGTCACGGCTGCCCTGCAAGATTGTTAACAGTGTAAAGGTTTATAAATTATCCTTAGTCTGTAAAGTTTGAAAGCTGTTTTAGAAAAATAAGCACAGTCATTTGTAAAAACCATCCACATAATAACTAAACACATTGATGCAATGAATAATTAGTTATGTGATGTCGAAAACACAATGATTGCGTGTTGGGGAGAGGGCTGGGCTTGTAGCTCAACAGTACGGACTCTAGCTTCAAAACTTACACATA
>JBBPBX010022653.1:0-41215 GCA_038048925.1 Garcialebias charrua
GAAAAAATAGAAGGTCAGAATTTCAAAAATTACAAAAACAAAATCAGCTTGCAGATTCAAATGTACATCATCTAATTATTATTTTTTAAGCTTAAAAAGGCATTTTTTCCCCCCACTGGTTGCCCATTCACAAAAATTTGACACGTTTTAGAAGACGACATGTGGCCACCTGTCACAGCGTTAAATTCAACCTTTTATTTGGTGATGAACTAAAAAAAATAATCAAATTTTAAAACTTGGATCTTGATGTGAAAGTTTATTTTGCTTCTAATGAGGTGCTTCAATGATACATTAGTGTGAACAATTGGATTTTGACGATGAAAGTAATCATAGTAATAATTGTGCCACATATATTTAGTTTCTTTGCTATGGCACTATGGTAAAAAATAAACTGTTGAAAAATACAACAGACTTTTCAGTGTTTCTTTAAATATGATTTGATACATCAGGCTGTGTGAAACAGACTCAAACTGTAAGAGTTACAGCAAGTATGACAACTATTTCTTGGAGACGTCAAAACAAGAATAATGGTTTTAAAGTGCAGAAAATAAACTAAAACAACAAATGTGCTTTGAGTTCAGCCAGTGATCAAGAATGTACTTTAGTTATTCTGTAAGGGGGAAGTCTGAGATTGTCATCATTGTATGTTTCCATACAATGGCGAAATTAGTTCTCTGCATTTAGCCTATCGCACCTGAGATGCACCCAGTTGGAGCAGTGGGCAGCATAGGTGCCTGGGGAGCAATTAGGAATTGGATGTCTTGCTCAGAGGTACCACAATTTGGGAGTGGCTGGGGATCAAACCTGGGACTTTCTGGTCCCAGGTCGGCTGATCTATCTCTACCCCATCTCAACCCCCAGTAAGGCCTCAACCCCCTGTAAGTGACAGAGACAACATCCCTACACTGGATGCAGTCCTTCATGATCTGAATACAAATAGAGCCACATGGTACCTTTAGACAAAACAGCGACCACTCGATGTTTTTCTACTCATTATTGACAAGTCACTTAAGTCTGCCTGGTCAAGGCTTGTGTTGTGTTACAACAGTGCATTAGACACACTCTTGTTGCAGTTTGTTGACACAATATTTGGAATGTGTAAAATGATTGCAATAAATGTAAATTATGCAAGTTTAATTAAAATGGCATCAGTTATTGTTGCTTTAATTACCTCAGAGTTTTATTTCAAAATGGCCAGATGCAATGTTGACCCAATCCCCTAAATTTGGGAATCACACCGCTCTGTAGCGATTCACTTTATGTGCATATGTGTAAAGTTGGAACAAGGCAAAATGATAAAGAATTTTATATTTCAGACAGAAACTTCAAAAGTAAGAGTATGAATAAGGATTACAAATACAACTGTTGTAACTTTTCCAATTAAAAATATTTTGACACAATAGCCACCCTTGTCAATGTCAATGTCAATTTATTTATAAAGCACATAAAAACAACAGAAGCTGACCAAAGTGCTTTACAGTTAAAAAAAACAAAAATAAAAGAGTAAAATGCATCTAATGCCACTGAAATAATAAAGTTAACAGTAAATACACAACAATAAAATCTGCTCAAAATTTTTCTCAGACTCTGTGTAGATCAAATGCCAAGTAAAACAGATGAGTCTTGAGCAAAGATTTAAAAGTCTCAACAGTCTGAGCGGTCTTTAAATTCTCGAGTAAACTGTTCCAAAGCTTTGGAGCAGCAACCGCAAAAGCCCGATCACCTCTGGATTTCATTCTGGATCTGGGGACATCTAAGATAAACTGGTTGGTAGACCAGAGTGCTCTTACTGGAGTGTAGATAACCCTTGTGTTAAGTCTTCTTTAATATGTTAAATGTTTGACTATTTTTGATCTTCCCTATTGAGCATAGAGCATGCTGTTAGATGCAAAGTTAGAAAAACTGTTTTATAACACATCAAATATGAAATGTTCACAGGGGATATCCATTTTGCAGAGGAATATTTTATCCACTAACCTCTATGACTGCAACTTAAGGGTCAATGGAAAGGGGTAGCAGTAACTTTAGCAGTAATATACCAAGTTTCAGGATATGTCATTTCTAGTATTACCAGAAAACCAACAATGGATGTTCACTCTTTCACCTTGTCCTTCATAAATTGAATTTTATTACAGTTTTAAAAGGAAAAACTTTCTCTTTCCAATATGTCCTTGTCTTTACTTGACATAATTCATAGGTTAAAACAGACTGGAACTGGACTGGGAATACATTTCCATTTGCTTGCTGTTCCCCTTCTTTCTTTCTTTTTTTGTGAGTGCACTTAAAGGGAAAAAACGATTCAAAGCATAATTCATCTTCTTTCTTCTTGTTCCTTCCCGGCAAACAAAGGATCCCGAAGTAAAGATAAATGAGCGTTATTACTAACTATAGGATTTAAAAGAAACTTTGGACATCTAATTATTTCAACACTTATGAAGGTCCATGGTTAACATACCTTTGTCCAGAGGGACTCTTCTTTTAAAAACAGACAATGTTAGATTGATTGATCTATGGATGGATGATTGAATGGATGGATGGAAATACAGAAATCACTTTGCGGACAATATCATTTATTTTTTTGCATCATAGTGTATAAAAAAGTATGACTCCTTTTAAAATTATTTTCACTGGATGATTGTTAAAAGCTTCTCAGTATTTTCTTGCTTTATAGTCAAAGTGATAGGTGTTTATGCTGTTGCCAACTATGAAACACTGAGATGATGCAATATAATTCTTACCATGTCTAATTGAGGGACACTTATCAGAGTTGTGCTTTTTATGGAAAAGGCATGTAAGTGATTACACAGGACGAAAATTTTAGATTAGTAAATAAGGCTAGTCATTGGTACTGTAGTATCCTAGAAGATTCAAAATGGATTCACATTCCTTGTTAGTCACGTTTGTCTCTATGGAGACCTGTGATGGACTTGCAACCAGTCCAGGGTGTACCCCACCTCTCGCACTGCGATTGCTGGACATGGGCACCGGCGACCCCCGTGACCCAAAATGGAAGAAGCGGGTAAAATATAATGGATGGATGGAAGGAGATCTCGTGTTGAGAAAAAATTTCTCAACGCCCCAGTGACTAACTCCTAACCAATCAGTAACCAACAGTGTTCTGATGTCACATTTTGGTACCTCAGCCCGGCTGGTACACCAGAGACAAGGGTTCTGAAAAAAGGGACTGTTTCTAAGTACCAATATTAGTGGAAAAACCTTGAAACCATGCTGAGTCGAGTCAAGCCATGCTTTACCATTACTAATGGAAAAGGGGTATAAGTGTCCTTCCTGATGGCTAGATAAGAATCATCAGGATCTACATCAAAAGAAGTTCTGGTACTCTCTGTAGTAAGTGTTTTCATTTCCTGTCCAAAAGGGACAGAGCTTGTTCATATATCGAGACGTTTAGTTGAGAGGTGTTGAAATGAGGTTTGCAGAGTTTAATTCATAGAAAAGAGTAAAATCATTGTTTTTTTTAAGACTTTGAGAGGTGAGTATCTTGATCCAAAATAATATATGTACAGTAGCTAAAATTTACACCCACCTGTTGGTCCAGCTGTGCCGATTGGACGAGATTTTACATTAACACTCCCTTGCTAAATCAGTTAAAAGCTGACTGAGGAGTGGGTTTCACCAATTCTTGATATTTGTCATGTTGTGGGTCACACTATGAGAAGGGGGTCAGAGGAGAGAAAGTCCACCCCCACAGAAACTCAAAACACCCTCTGAGCCAAGCCCTGGAAGAAGTGCCTTGGTAGACAGATGTCTACCTTGGGAGACCTCCACTCCAACAGGAAAGTCGTCACTAAAGGCCACTGTCAATCTCAACATCCACCAGGGTAACTGAGAATAAGATCTGGTAGGAATACTTTCCTTCCATCCAGCAACGACCACCTGCACCACAATGCCAGCTTAGTTTTAGACATTTTAATTTAGTTCACGAACCTCAGATACTCAAGTTCATGCTCAATAATCCAGGTATAAAATATAACAATGTCCAGTCAGGTCAACTGGACAGTTTATTTTTCGTGCTGAGACAGACTCATGCGGGTAGTGACATAGTGAAATCTCTATAGCTTTAATTGATTTAGCTGAAAAAACATCTGTCCATCCATTTATTCAGCCATCCGTTTTTGTGCTTTACCTTTCTGGGTTGCAGGAGATATGGTAACCCAGCAGTCACTGACTGTGTGACAGGTGGGGTACACTCTGGACAGGTTGCAAGTTCATCATAGGGCCACTTAGAGACAAACACCTGTCCACAATTGCACTCACACCTAGGGACAATTTAGTGTTAAGAATTGACACAGCATGTGTGTTTTTGGTCTGTTTGAAGAAAACAAAAAAACCAGAAAAATCCACATGCACAAAGAAAACTAGCTAAATCTACCCAAAAAAGGACAGAGGCTGGGAGGTGATCCTGCAATCTTCTTGCTGTGAAATGACAGTTCTAACCACTGCTCAGCTGTGCTGACCATGAAGAAACAGAAACATCATACCAGAAAAAAAAATGCCTATATATATTGGATTTACATTATGTTTTGTACTCTAAGCAAGACTATTAAAAACAGTTCATATAATAATGGTATGTTAAAACCATATTTTTGCAGACTCTATACACTTTTGAAAATGAAACATATGCAAACAAACAAACAAACTAATTCAAGTAGACACAGAACATCACAAAGCAGGAAGCTGTACTTGTGTCCACCACCAACAAATGGTGATGAGTGAAAGACTGAAAAAAGGGATATTAGCCCTGAGCACAGTGATAAGAGAGGGATGTAAGCAGCTTCCTCTTATCTATCCTAGCAGAAACATAACTAGTTTATTCCAGCTCTC
The DNA here is from genome assembly GCA_038048925.1 of Garcialebias charrua. Classification (NCBI taxonomy): domain Eukaryota; kingdom Metazoa; phylum Chordata; class Actinopteri; order Cyprinodontiformes; family Rivulidae; genus Garcialebias; species Garcialebias charrua. Next base: position 4,843 of record JBBPBX010022653.1, read on the forward strand.
AGCAAAAAGCTAAAAACTGCCACAAGACACAGAAGTATGTAGATATATGAACAAATGCACACTGCATTTTTTAATCATGAAACCATCCACTAAATATCAGTATGTTTTTTTTTTTTTTTTTAGCTGAGTAAGCAAATACAATTTTATTTTATTTTATACAAGCTGTATAAATTTGATTTGGAATGCCTTTAAAAAAGTCTAAAATAAGAATATTCAGCTAGTCTTAGCTTGGTGTCATGTGAACAATGTGCAGTATCACACAGCTTCTAGCTGTTCTTAAAAATCTAATGTTTCAGTGTAGAGGTGTCTCAGAACTAGAATCTGTACTCCTCTGTGTTTACAAGGCTGTCCATCACACACACTACCTGTTTTCAAACAGGACACAAAGAGAAAAAGAGAAGAATCCAGTGTGTAACAGAGATCAGAGAATTTCTACATCGATCATTTTGCTCTGGTAGTTTCTCAGGTGTGCAGTTAAAATGAACAGGATCAATGCATTGTGGATAAGAACTGACCAGAGGTAGAACCATTTATCCAATACACCAGTGTTCTTTCCCCTGTCTGAATCAAAATGTTTTGTTTTCTTTATTAATGAACAAAATACACATTCATTTTTAAAATTCAACATCTTGAATATCATGTTCTGCAGTAATGTTGAGCCCAAATGGAGACAGAAGAGTGAACATTGAAGGTAAAATAAAGGATTCTAATTTATTAACAAAAAATAGAGGCTGACCTGGCAGCAAAATCCAGAATATGGGAAAACACAAAGGAACAGAACACAAACGGCTGTGAGAATCACAATCCACGGACAAGGTGGAAACACAACAACGCTAAACTCAAAGGTACACTAACGAGACACAATGACAAACACGTGGAAAAAGATAACGAGGCAAAGTGAGAGTGGCAGGAACTGACAAGATGGGTAGAAAACACCAGGAAGGCTGAACAGATGAAAAGAAAAACACAGATCTCAAGAAAAACACAGATTCTCACATTGAAGGGGATTTACCAAAATTGTATTTAGGTAACTAAGTTCCCTTTTCAGTCAGCTTCACTCAGTGCAACATATGACTATGGGAATTGTGGCACCACGTGGTTCACCTGAAGTAATACATTCACGCCTTTCAAAGGCAGGTGGGCGTCAGCAAGGAGGCCCCACCCTCTTTGCATTAAAGAGGCTGACGCCCCACCTTCATCCTCTTTTATGCCCTTCACCTCGCTTACACCTGAACTTCGTTGGACTCTCTCTGTGACTGCATCACTTGACTGGAGGTGAGCTCGCTCCCTACCCTGAGCGTACAGAGAAATTTCCTTCGTACTGCTGGGTTAGCGAAAGCTAGCCCAGTGCCTTTTATTTAACCTCAAGGTTTTTTCTTCTCTCTTCACAGCTTCGCTCGACGGCGCTAACTGCGTCACTAGCTACCTGGCTAACGGAGATTAGCAGGCTAGCCAACGAGAGCGACTCGACGAGAGGACGTCTTCGGACCACATTAGCTATAGCTAACGAGCTCAACTCTTCTCAGCCATGGCTCCAGAGAAGGGAAAGCGAAAATCCAAAAATTCTAAGAAGACCAACAGGCCAGCGAAGACTCCAGCTCCCGAGCCTGCCCCTGTGGCTGTGGCTACTCCCTTTTGGCGACGGACACCCACGAGGCCTGTCCCGTCTGCCTGGGAATGTTGCACTCTAAGACAACGCTGGAATCCCCCGAGTCCTGCCCTCACTGCAGCCAGATGCTTGAGGCTGTGAGGAAGCGTCCCATGGACATCGTGGACAAGGCCATCGGTGGCTCCGTGGCGGTGCGTGACCCAGACCTCACGAAGGCACTCACTCCCACACGGACCTGGGAGGACAGCGGTCACGGACCTGGACCTGGAGGACAGCGGCCACGCTGACTGGAGGTACAGTATGGACAAGGCTGCCTCCGTCGGGGACTCCACCGTCGAGTTTGATACAAGAAGCCTGTTACGCGCGGATGAGCTCTCGCTATCAGCTTCGGGTGAAATATCAGACGATGAGGCTGAAAACGAGGACGAGGAAGAAGAAGAGGACTTCTCCCAGAGCCCGATGACAGCTCAACCAGAGAAAGATATCTCCATCCCCGCTCTGTTCGACCTGTGTCACAGAGCGGCGGACATGCTGCGGATCAGCTGGCCAGAACCCCGACCTCGCCAACAGGTTATGAGGTTGGCGGGGAACAACTTCTTTGCGAAGCAGCAGTCGGCCATGAGGCATAGGATGCCGATTTTTCCAGATTTCCTGACATTGCTGTCTTGCACATGGACTGAACCCAGAGCTTCCATGCTTCTGCCTCTCTCCCAGTTCCTCGACGTCGCCAGCATGGAGGCATCAGGTATAGCCACCATCCCGCAGATGGAGGACATGCTGGCGGCCCACTTAGACCCCAGAACATCAGGCTCCAAGCCAACTCTGCCCAGAAAGGCCTGCCGCGCCTAGGCCTCCCAGCTCAAAAAATATTACCGAGCTCAGGAACCCGCGGCCCGTGCCATGAACGCCTTGGCCATGATGCAAGCCTACTTGGCTGAGAAGTTGCAGGACCTCCAGCAAACGACGAACAAAAAGAGTGCGGCAGAAATCCTGGAGGAAGCCCGCAGGGCCATATACTTTGTCCTCAGGATGATGGGGACCGCGGCCATCGCTCAGGGGAGATACATGGCAGAAGTGATCATTGCCCAGCGCCATTTGTGGCTGACCTTGACTGACCTGCCAGATGGCCAGCGGTACCCGTTCCTTCACCACCCGATCGAGCCGGCGGGGCTCTTCGGAGGGTCTCTGGAACGCATCCAGAGCAGGCTGGAGCAAAGACGAAAACAAGCCGAAGTCCTTCGCGAGGGGATGCAGAGAAAAGCTTTCGCCCCCCCAGAGAGGCCAGTGGGAGCAGAGCTATGCAACATCGACACCGCTCAGCCACACGCCGTCCTCCACAAAAAAGGCCAGCGTTCGACGGAGAGCAATGGCCGAGACCCGCAGCGGGACCGCCTCAGGCTGGCCAGGCTTGGACCAGAAACAGGTTTGTTCCTATCCAAGCGGTCTTGCCGAGATCTTCCTCAACGAACCGGGACCGAAGGCAGAAGTTGGCCTGACGAAACGGGACCACTTCGCAGTATTACAGGTTTCCTGCCCATGAAGTACGGGAACCCAGACTTTTAAACCCAGACTTTATTTATAAAATACAACAAAAAGCTGGTGACATTTGTATTTGCACAAAACATGTTTCTGCTGTGTGTGTAAAAAATACAATTTGCTCTTTAAAACAGGAAAATAAAGTTTCAAAAGCACATCCTACCCTGTGTCTTGACTCAAAAAAAAAAAAGACACAGCACAATTTTTATGAAAACAGTCTCGATAAAGGGAGAAGGGAATCACCCAACCCTCCCTTGTGAAACATAAGGTGTCAGGCAAGACAATGAGCCTTAGCAGGTATTCTGGGGACTGTCTGCCGAAGGCAGACTTCCTGGCGACCGCTGGAGGACAGGTCAGCTCGTCGAAGGGCGTTTGGATGGGGGTCACTGCTCCCCCTCCCGCACCCCCGACACAAAAACAACCCAGAAAACACATGCCCCACAGGCTCAGCGCACACGCTCAGGCCTAGAGGACGTGTCGTCCAAACACGTGGGTCATGTCAACCATCAGTCAGGGCCTCCGGCTGCAGTTCCACAAGCGGCCGCCCACTTTCACGGGGGTGCTACTGTCAAACATAAACCTAGACCGTGCCCACGTTCTACGGGAATAAATCACTACAATGCTACAGAAAGGAGTAATAAATTCTGTTCCAAACCACAGTGTACACAAAGGTCACTACAGCAAGTACTTCCTCATGCCAAAACAAGACCAGGGCTTGAGACCTATACTGGATCTCAGGAACCTGAACAGAAGGATAAAAACGTACAAATTCAGGATGTTCACTCTGAGGCAGGTAATCCAGTCGGTGGGACCGAGGGATTATTTCTGCAGCGTGGATTTAAAAGACGCGTTTTTCCACGTGAGCATCCTAGCACGACACAGAAACTGTCTCCGTTTTGCCTTCGAAGGAAAAGCATTTGGTTAGGATACCTCCTGGACGCCTCCCTGGTGAGGTGTTCCGGGCATGTCCCACCGGGAGGAGACCCAGAGGAAGACCCAGGACACGCTGGAGGGACTATGTTTCTCGGCTGACCTGGGAACGCCTTGGGATTCCCCCAGAGGAGCTGCTCCAAGTGGCTGGGGAGAGGGAAGTCTGGGCCTCCCTACTTAGGCTGCTACCCCCGCGACCCGACCCCGGATAAGCGGAAGAAGATGGAAAAGCATTAAAATTTCTGGCCCTGCCTTTTGGACTAAAAACTGCACCAAGATAATTTACAAAATGTATGGATGCAACCTTAACCCCACTGGAGGGGTAAAGGGGTCAGAGTTCTGAATTATCTGGACAATCTTTTGATCCTCGGGCTCGACAGAGACCAGGCGCAGCAGTACTCACAGATGGTGATGACTCACTTGGAGGCTCTGGGTTTTGTTATAAACCTGCAGAAGAGCAATCTGATTCCATACCATATTACCGTATTTCTGGGCGTACAGGTCAACTCCATTCTGTACAGAGCATGGCTCTCACAGGCTCGGATTTCATCCATCCACCTCTGCCTGGCATGTTTTCAGCTGGGCCAGAGAGTGTCCCTCAAAATTGCCAGCGTCTCTTGGGCCTGCTGTTACGACCGTATGAGGGCCAAAACACATTTAAAGGACACTGGACACAAGAAAAGGTTTAAATCTCTTCCTCTGGTTGATGTTCCTGAGGCGCCACCTTCTGTTGAAGTGTGAGAGGCTCACCTTCTTGAATGAAAGGCTCTGGTGTCACCTTTAGATGACACACAGTGGGACACAAACGGTGATCTTCCCTTTGTGCAGTATAGAGCTCTCTCAATCCTCTCTGCAACTCTTGGTCCAGAAGAAGATGTTTCTTCTCTTCAAGAGCGGCATAAAGTCTTTGTCGTTCTAATTCCTGTTCTTTTAAGAAAGTTTGATGTTTAAGTTGTAGTTCCCTTTTAGCAGTTTCGAGCTGCAGTAAAATGAGCTCTTTTTCTTTCCTCAATTGTTCTTCAAGCTCTTTTTTTCTTAAAGCAACTTCATTTTCATTTGAATGTCCATAATCAGGCATCACAACAATCCAAAGTTGAATTAATTCAGTCAGTAGTCCACCCTCAAACCAACCATCACGTTCAAATTCTCTAGTGTCAATCTTAAAATGTTTTGCTATACTCAACATCTGCTCTCTCGTGCAATTTATATAGATATCAAACGTGGGCTGTTCAAGAAATCTCTTCAAATTGAAAGCCATGTTTGTGAGCTTCCAGTAAACAGTTTTCTTTGTTTTTAAACAGCTTACTCGAACAGCTCACCACCAAATGTTCAGTACACAGATACACAGTGAACCTAAACTCAATTGTCCTACTGCCCTTGAACGTGTCACAAGCAACAGTAGCACACACACACACAGCTGTTTGTGCTCACAATCAGCACCAATGAGAAGCTTCAGCAGCTTCCAACTGCTGAAGTCAATTCCTTCAAACTTGAGGTGACAAAAGTTTATAGGACCTATTTGACAAGCCCTCAAATAAATGTGAACAGCAGAACTGTCCAACCAACCAAACACCATCAGGTACGTCAGCTGCGCACCTGAGAGCGCTCAACACAATCAGCACAGCTGATCCCAAATTAAGTGGATAAACCACTAGAATATGACTAGCCTAAAATACAGCCCAAAATATTTTAGACAACAGTCGCGGTTTTTAGTAAGTAATGCAAAACAGAGCCAACCTCTTTAAGCAGTAGAAGTACCACAGAGCATACCAGGTGCTCAAACCCGCAAAAGCGCACTGATTAGCAGCGCTTAAAACACTAAAGACAAATTAGCTCATAAGACAAGCCCCCAAATGTGATTTAAGCAAAAACTGACAACCACTAACCTAGCTCATTATGTTAATTAATATCATATCCCGGACGAGCCATCCAATAAATATGTTACGACCGTATGAGGGCCAAAACACATTTAAAGGACACTGGACACAAGAAAAGGTTTAAATGATATTTTATTAACTAAAATTAAGAGCCTCCAGGCGGTCAGGGTCCTCTCAGGCTTCTCCCACCCGTCTGGAGCGCCTTCTCCTGCTCAGCGTCCTTAAAGAAACAAAAATAAATTAAAAAGAGAAAGTTCAAAGGATTGAAGGACAAGTGGGTGCGGCGGAAATGAACAAAACGTCTCCCAGGCCGACCCAATCCTATACAGGACCGTCGTGCCTTCCCAGGTGACGATCTGCCTAGCCAAAAATACCTCTAAATAAAAGAAAAGCGATAACTGAACTACCGACACCCACACAGTCAAAAGTATCAAATAAATGGAGAAAAAGATGAGAAAACAGTCTCTCACTCTGTTCCACCTTAGCTGTCCCCCTCCTGGGCAGCAGCTCAGACGCTTCCCTTCAGCATCTGACAAAAAAGAAGAGTCAACCAGAGTACAGCAGTCCAAAACCACACTCTATTTAAGCTAGAGTCACACAAACTCTCAAAGAGCTTAAATACTCACAACTCTTGCTTTTAGCAACTAGTCCTGAAACCAGTGCCAGGCCTTAAGGGCCTATTTCAGCTCCAACAGGAGCAAACAACAACAATCTGAGAGGGTGGAGATCTCTCAGAATTGTTAGGTTACCTGACAGTGTCCTCAGCAGTTCCAGTGAACCCTCAGCTGAGTTTCACACCATCCAGAAGACTTCAATAAGCCACCACTCGTTCCTCAAGCCAGTCTTGGTACAACGAGTCTCCACCCTGCACCAAACACAGCATGTCAGCTTTATAGGCTGGACCTGCAGGTGAACAGCAGCTCTGCCCAATCAAGCCTGATTTAAGTGAGAAGAGAAAAAAAGGTGAGTTCTTCATTGAACCAGCAGGCTGCAGCAGTTTGTAGCCAAGATAAATAAAAACAAGAATGTTTGAACTGTTAAAACCCCCAGGGTACATAACACCTGCTAGCAGCGGCCATTGTCTGCGTGCCTCAGGCCTTATTAAAAATGTGCCCTCTGCAAATATGGCTAAACAAACAAATGTATCCTGCTCCTTCCAGATGGTCAGGGGGGATACTGATCAGCCCAGAGTGTATGAAGGCTCTGGAACCCTGGAGGGCCCCTTCAGTGTTCAGGACAGGTGTCACGCTGGGATGAGTACTGTCTCGTGTGCTGATCACCACAGGCACTTCAAAGACAGGTTGGGAAGCATTCTGCAGAAACCAGCATGCCCGAGAGGTCTGGAAACAGCAGGAGGCAAAGCTCCACATCAACTTCCTGGAACTGAAAGTTGTGTTTTTGTCCATGAAGCACTTTTACAAGAAGGGACTGATTACAAAACATTATGTCCTGATAAAATCGGACAACAGGATGACTGTAACCATGTTTCCATCTATTTTCAATTCGAATTTTGAGCGAATTTTTGAAAATTCGCAAAAATGTAAATAAAAATTAATGCAAATCAGAAGTGTTTCCATCAACTGGCTTGAAGCGAATCCACCAGGCCACGCAAAGCGGCATTACGTCAGACGTCAGCGTTACGCATGTCTACAGTAAACAGGAAGTAGCGGTTGAAAACAGGAACCGAACCACACATCTCGGCAAAATGGAGAGAATATTTCAGGAATGTGTTGCTATCGGGCAAGTTGTATTTATTCTGTCATGCCAACTAGTTTTAGCGATGTTACAGCGGAAACAGCTGATCAGTCACATGACGTGAATGTTCGCTACGTCAGAACTGAGTCGGCAAATCTGTTTCCATCTCTCGTTTTGCGCATCAGCTCTGTTTCGAAAAACCCAAAAACCACCTCAAGCGAGCGTATCAACTTTTTTGCGAATTAGAGGGAGTTAATTCGAATCGTGCCATTTCATTCACCTTTTCTGATGCGATACTTCAAAATGCGCATCAAGAAACATTGATGGAAACACGGCTAGTGTCCTTCATCAACAGAGAAGTGGGGACAAGGTCCCGACCCCTCCTTAGCTTGACACACAAACTGCTCATGTGGTACAGCTCCCGAATATTGTCGCTGAGAGCGACACACATCCCAGGCGAGCTAAACCACGGGGTAGACGCCCTCTCCAGAGGGCCCATGCTCTCCTCAGAGTGGAGACTGAACCCACATATCGTAGACCAGATCTAGGCAAGATACGGACTGGCATCCGTAGATCTGTTTGCCTACAGCAGCAGTGCTCACTGCGCCCTGTATCATTCAATAAGGGAAACAAACTCACCGTTGGGAACAGACGTTATGGCACACAACTGGCCAGCAGGGGCGTTTCCCCCAGTCCCCCTGATTCAGGCGATGATGGAATGGGTACGTAGGGGATCCCTCTCCCTGATACTCATAGCTCCCAGGTGGCCATAGAAACCATGGTTCCCAGAAGTGATCTCACTGTTGTCAGGGACACCATGGCAGCTGCCCCCCACAGTGACCTACTGACTCAGGCCCACGGGTAGCTCCTTCACCCACGCCCAGAATTGTAGCTTCTCTGGGCCTGGTCGTTGAAAGGAACCGGCTGATGGCCTCCGGCCTCCCCAGTAACGTCATAAACACGATACAGGGAGCGAGAGCTCAGTCAACGCAGACTTTATATGCTCGTAAATGGCGTGTTTTTGAGGCCTGGTGTCTAGAGAGGAATATTATCTTATATTCCTGTGACCTGGTCCAGCTACTCACTTTTCTACAAGACCTGCTGGAGAAGGGCCGCTCCTGCTCCACCATTAAGGTCTTCTTGTCAGCTATCTCAGCGTGCCATGAAGGCTAGGAAGGTAAAACACCCGGTGCCCACCCTCTCATGATACGTTTCATGAAGGACGTACTGAGAAAAAGGCCCCCCAGTAGGACTCTGGCCCCTGATTGGGACCTCCATTTAGTCCTGGACGCTTTGTGTGAGCCTCCATTTGAGCCTATTAGCAGGATTAAGATAGATTTGTTATCTTATAAAACTGCTTTGTTCCTAGCTCTTTGCTTAGCTAAACGTGTGAGTGACCTTCACGCTTTATCTGTGCATCCAATGTGTACCAGGTTTGCCCCTGACGGGTCAAAGGTCACGCTGCGTCCAAACCCTGCATATGTTCCAAAGGTTCCAACTTTAAATCCCAGAAGTCTAGACTTTGAACTATCAACATTTCCTCCTTCCCCTGTACTAACCGAGGGACAAAGGAGGCTGAATGCACTCTGTCCTGTGAGGGCCCTGAGTGCTTACATTGAAAGAACTGTCAGTTGGAGAAAAACAAACCAGCTGTTTGTGTGTTTTGCTAACCCAGCTGCTGGCAGAGCCTTGTCAAAACAGCGCCTCTCACACTGGGTGACTGAGGCCATAAAAAGGGCGTACAGTAGCAAAGGTCAACAGGTGCCCTCTGGGGTACACGCCCATTCCACTCGAGGCCTAGCTGCCTCATGGGCCCTTTTAAGGGGTGTGCCAGTGGCAGACATATGTGCTGCTGCCAACTGGACATCTTCAAACACGTTTGCAAAACACTACAGTTTGGATGTCACAGCATGTGATGTCACTCAGGCTGTCCTCTCTACCACAGAGTAGAGTACAGCCAAAATGCCTGCAGTATAAAGGCATAAGTTCTCACAAGCATGCGTTTCCAGAGCATTTTCAGGGTGAATGAAATTGTTCCCATAGTCATATGTTGCACTGAGTGAACCTGACTGATAAGGGAACTGAAAGTTATGCACCACAACTCATGTTCCTTGAAGGAAGGGAACGAGGTGCAACATATGTTTGCCCTTTCAATGCCCAAGCTCGATGAAGTGCACTTGGAGGATGAAGGTGGGGCATCAGCCACTTTTATGCAAAGAGGGCGGGGCCTCTTCGATGACGCTGAGCCCACCTGCCTTAAAAGGCGTGAATGTATTACTTCAGGTGAACCGCGCGGCAGCACAATTCCCATAGTCATATGTTGCACCTCGTTCCCTTCCTTCAGGGAACATGAGTTATGGTGCATAACTTTCAGGCTTTACCGTGGAGTTATGGAAAAGTTTGTTTATTAAGAATATCATAGCTGTTTAAGTATGCCATCCAACAATCCATCCATTATTTCTACCTGCTTCTTCATTTTTGTATTGTTCGGGTTGCTGGTGCTCATATCCTGCAGTCACTGTTTGAGAGGCAGGGAACACCCTGGATAGGTCCCCAGTCCATCACAGGGACACAGAGCCAAACAAGAGCCAAACAAGCCAAACAAGCATTCACTCTCTCACTCACACCTAGGGACAATTTAGAGTAACCAATCAGCCTAACATTAGCATGCATGTTTTTGGTCTGTGGGAGGAAACCGGAGTACCTGGAGAAAACCCATGCATGCATGGAGAGAACATGCAAACTCCATCGAGAAAGGCACCCGGACCGAGATTTAAACCAGGGTAACCTGCTCGCTGAGAGGCAGGAGCTCTACCAACTGTGCCACTGTGCTGCCGTGAAATATGCCAATTTTATAAAATACCTCATACTTTAGGTTTCAGAAATTATTTGCATTTTTTTCATTCATTCATTCATTAATTCAATTCATTATTTTCTATTTTTTAACTCAAGAACAGTGTTATATCCAAATGATAGATGACATTGTTAGAAGACTGTTGCAAATACTTTTTATTGTTTACCAAAAGGTAAACATTGTTTGGCAAGCAACGGGAGGTGGTTAAATAAATAACATTAAACCCATTTATTTCAATTAAAGCATTTGTTAAATTAAGTGTATGTTGCAGTGACCCTGAATGCCTTTTAGGAGTAATTGAACAGGAAAAGATCTTTGAACTTTTGTACTTTCCACAACTATTTGGAGAGTAATGTTTATTTCCTTGTGACCCAACTTGATGACTGCATTAGGCCTCCTAATGGTAAAACAGATTTTTGAAGAAACAACCCACAACAAAGCTGTCTGAGTTCAGTTTGATTATCCTCAAAGAAGCTAGTTTGTACTTGCAGTTGACTAAAGATTTTCATAAGATACATTTAATCTAAAATCATTGTAGGTATAAACATTTTGATGTAGTACTGAAAAGATAAATACTTTTAAATGAAGCTGTTGTCTAACACATTAATTTCTGATAAAAAAAAGTAATTTAATTTAATATAAGTATTTATATTTATTTAGGTAAATGCTTCACAAAAATGTATTTAAACTATTGACTTCTCTCAATTACAATTAACATTTTTGCTGATGTTTTATAGTGCCTCAATAACAAATCATTGCAATATAATAATGTATTCACATTTGAACCTAATTCATGACAAACAATGACAAGAATATCAATAAATGCATTCAAAATTGGTCTTTAGTTTAATTTAAAAAACTACATTGTTTTAAAAAGTCACTTTAAAATTTAGATGTCATCGGTGTGTGAGTAGCTGTGTGGGCTGACTTTATCAGAAAACAATAAATTATAGCTATTTTCTGTAAATCAGTAATAAACAACAACAATGTATTAAATCATAAGCCACTGTACTGTACTGAGCTTGTGAAGGCACATAGGCACGTTCAAGTGTAGCATACCTGTAGAATCACAAGGAAAATTACTCTGTAAAAACTGTGGATTAGACTTATAATAAAATTATTTAAGATGCCAGTTGTTGCTTATGGAATCTAACACTCATAGTATGCAAAAACAAAGATGTAATGAAAACTTAGAGCGCTCACAGAGCCAGTTGAATACAGTAATGCTATAAAAAGTGCTGATTGTTTTGGCATCTCTTGTAATAATTTCAAAAAGCTGTAAAGGCATAGTTGCAGGCTGCCACCATAACTTAGACTGTGTATGAGTTTTATGTATCCATGATTTCTGATTTAAATGATGCAAGGCAATAATGGAAAAGCACACTTTTACGCAAGTATTCATTTCCTTAATTGTGTGTGTGGGCTTGTGTGTCTGTGTGTACAAACCAAGTCTGAAATGTTCGGTTGTTGCGAATGTGACCATGAAATTGGATTTGTCCGTGTTTAAATCAATGAACTTTTAAATGTTCTTGGGCTGTGATCTTTTTATATCTTATTTTGTGTATTGTTAATTCATATTATATAGTTTTAATAAACTTAACTCAATGAATGGCATTGTAATAGTACAGTATCTATTTTGCAAAAAAGTTATGTAAACTTATTTAATTCTGGGTGGAGTTTACATGTCCTCTCTGTGCATGCCTGTGTTTTCTCCGAGTACTCCGGTTTCTTCCCACAGACCAAAAACATGCACGTTAAGTTGAATGGTAACTCTAAATTGTCCATAGGTGTGAGAAAGAGTGTGAATGGTTGTCTTGTTTGTTTCTATGTTTCTCTATGATGGACTGGAGACCTGTCTAGGGTGTCCCCCGCCTCTCACACAATGATGGCTGGATATGGGCACGAGTGATCCATGAAGCAAGAAGCAGGTAAAAGAGGATGAATGGATGGAAGGAAGGAAGGAAGGATTGATGGATGGATGGACAGATGGATGGATGGATGGATGGATGGTGTTAGAGAATTCAAACTGTTCTGCTCTTCTGAAGTGAGATTCTGCAGAAATGATAAATATTGTGTTACTGAAGAAAACTTAAACTCAGTATGAAAGAAAAAAAAACATTGATCAGTTTTGAGCTGACTGAAATGCTAATAGCTTATAGTACAAGAGAGCAAAGACAAATATTGTTTGCTGTTTCCTTAGAACAAAAAAATAAATAAAGTAGCTACAAAACTATTTTTTAAACAAAATTTTAAAACTTTTTTTTTAAATAATATTTATTTGTTTATAAACAGAATGAGAGCTTGTTTTGGTTACTTAACAACCAAAAGAGAAACTTGAGCTTTACTAATGTCTCTCAACAACTGTCATTAAAATAACAGAAATAAACATCCTGACAACGAGACTACGTGGGATGCACAGCCCTACAAACAACAAACAGTCACATGTGTATTTGAATGCACTCAATTCCATGGTGGGTTGACAGAACTGGGACAAGCAATTGTGAAGTTAAAAGACCCCGTAAGGCAAAATGTCTACCTCCCAATGGTTAGTGCTGGCGACTGAACCAGTCCAAGCTTTAAGTAATGATGGCAGCGTGTGGCTCGCAAGGGGGTGCTTCAGACTGCAAGAATGTCTGCAGTGCAGTGGCTTGTCTTTGCATTCAGTACACACAAACATACACAAACTGAATCACACATAACACATAAATGCGAACTTGTAGAATGCCATCACGTATAAATAAGTCTACTTTGTAGTTGTAACCTCTTTTTAAAGATGATGAGAAATCAATACATCCACACAGACAAAAAGTGAAGCATGTCAGCCACGTATACTGTATAACGTGTACATGTATGAAAAACCAGGCTGTTCGTAGCACTTTTTGAGCAACTGCATATTTAAAAAAAATTAGCGTTACATAGAATAAGTGTTGCATGGATCTTTTATTTCTATTTGTGTGTATGGGAATGTGGGTGTCCATGTGTGTATACATTTTAGAACAAAGAAAGACAAACTCTGGTCACATTGTGATTGTGTTTTTTCCATTATGTGCCCCTTGTTCAACACTTCTGTCCCATTCATGACATTAAACATATTCACTTTGCTTCCTCTTTGCAGCTCAAAGTACCAATTAAGTGCACTTAAAAAATCACAAAAAAAATCAAGTACTCCTAAAGGGTGGATAGGCCTAAGGGACATTTGGTGAAAGATTGAAAATTGAAATTAGCTTGGACACGAGTCTCTACAAATTGAAACACATACAGACAGCAACGTATAGAATCTTGTATAGATATTTTAAAATTGTTTATTTTTCCCTGACATCCTTTTATTTTGAGGTATAACTCACTAAATGTTTTAGCATAACAATTTTTCACTTGTTTTGCTTTGAATACAGTTAAACACATCAAAATGCACTTTTATAAATCAGTAGTGTATGCCACACTGCATGACATTTGGTCAGGTGTGTGTAGAAACCACAGGAACTTTAATTGAATTACACTTTTTGTTTTAATTTAGACAGGGATGAGATCATGGCATTACAGGCATGTGTGTGTGCAGTTAGCATCTATCCATGGGCATCTATGGGCAGCACGGTGGCACAACTGGTAGAGCTGCTGCCTCTCAGCGAGAAGGTCCCCGGTTCAAATCCCGGTCCGGGGGCCTTTCTGTGTGGAGTTTGCATGTTCTCTCTGTGCATGCGTGGGTTTTCTCCGGGTGCTCCGGTTTCCTCCCACAGTCCAAAAACATGCATGTTAGGCTGATTGGTAACTCTAAATTGACCCTGGGTGTGAGTGAGACAGGTCCCTCTTGTAAATGAGTCCCCGTAGCTCAACGAGGCTAGCCTGTATAAATAAAGGTTGAATGAATGAATCCCTCACAGACAGAGATCAACTGTTTTTGACATTCACCATGTGGAAGGCATACTGACATAAAATGTTGGCACATATATAATTGGTTGAAAGGTTCAAATTTTGTATTTTCATTTGCATACATTTCGCCCAAAAATCTACTGGGCTTGTCAACTTAACTTTTGGTAAGTCCTTAACATATTTTTTTCTGCCAACTGCTCTCCTGCTTAAATCTTCCATGAATCTCATTGTGATTAAAAATGTGATGTTTTGTGCCATCAGAAAGTGAAGTACCATGACATATAGGTAATCTTCAATGGTTTTAAATGGTTTTCTTTGGCTCTTTTTCTACCAACCATACTACTTGATCAATCTGGGGTGGCATTTTCTCTTGCATACACAAACTGGTATAACACAACATGAAGCTGTTTGGAGATGGTCTTGTAGCCCTTGTTTTTAGCATGGATATCTATAATCTTTCTGAACTCCTCAGGCAGCTCTTGCTTTTGCTCTTTGTGGTTCATATCAGTGTGCTACACACAACATAAGACTACCCAGTTTTTTTTATAAACAGTGTGAATGACTGATGAAATTCTTGAAGATGATTGTGTTAATAATTAACATTAAACACTTTGTTAATGCAAGTTCACCAAAGTGAAACAATATAAGATCGGTCAAGGCCTGGGTTAACAATGACCACCACCGGTGTTGTTCACAAACAGGGTGCTGGTGGAAATTGTGCTACTTTTAGTCAAAGACCACGAGGAGGGAAAGTGCCAGGAGACAGAGGGAGAAGAGGAAAGTGAAGAATGTAGGACTGAGGGTTGCAACTCTAAATGTGGGGATAATGACAGGCAAAGGTAGAGAGCTGGATGACATGATGGAGAGAAGAAAGGTCAATGTTTTATGTGTCCAAGAGACCAAGTGGTAGGGCAGCAAGGCTCACAGCATTGGAGCAGAGTTTAAACTGTGTTGTCGTGGCATGGATAGAAATAGAAATGAAGTAGGAGTGGTCCTGAAGGAGGAGTTGGCAAATAATGTAGTAGAGATGAAGAGAGTGTCAGATAGGGTGATGTACCTGAAGGTAGAAGTAGAAGGTCTGATGCTTAACATCATCAGTGGTTATCCTCCACAGGTTGGATGTGATGGGGAGAAGAAAGATACATTTTGGAAAGCTCTAGCTGAAGTGATAGAGAGTATTCCCAGGGAAGAAAGAGTGGTGATCGGAGCATACCTGAAGGGACATGTTGTTGAAGGAAACCGAGGGGATGAGGAAGTGATGGGTAGGTTTGGTGTCAAGGAAAGAAACCAGGAAGGACATGTGATGGTGGATTTTGCCAAGAGAATGGAAATGGTTATAGTCTATACCTGTTTCCAAAAGAGAGAGGAACATAGAGTGACCTATAAGTGGAGGAAGGAGTACGCAAGTTGACTACATTTTGTGTAGAAGAGGAAACCTGACTGAAATTGGAGACTGTAAGGTTGTGGCAGGGGAGAGTGTGGACAGATAGCATTGGATGGTTGTGTGTAGAATGACTGTTGTTGTGAAGAAGAGAAAATGAGTAAAATCAGAAAAGAAGACCAAATGGTAGAAGCAAAAGAAGGAAGTGCAGGATGCCGTTCAAAAAAAGATTAGCCAAGAAGAAATATGACAGAGAGAGGAATGAAGAGAGGAGACAGGACTATAAGGAGATGGGATGTAAAGCAATAAGGGGAGGTCATACAATGAGTTGTATGAGAGACTGGACACTAAAGAGGGCAATAAGGACTTGGCAAGACAGAGGGATCAGGCTGGAAAGGATGTGCAGCAGGTTAGGCTTATTAACAATGGTAATGGTAATGTTCTAACAAGTAATGAGAGTGTGACGGGAAGATGGAAGGAGTACTTTGAAGAGCTAATGAATGAAGATAATGAAATAGAACAAAGAGTAGAGGTCACAGAAACTGTGGACCAGGAAGTGGGAAATATTAGTGAGTGTGAGTCCTGTTAATTCTACGTGAGTGAGGTTAGCTGCAGGATCTTGCAACAAGTCCTCACTCCAGCCTCTCCAGTAATGGGTTTTTTAACTTTTATCCTTGCACACGAGTATTACCCGATATGTCTCAAGATTAGTTAGAATTAAGGCTGAGACGAGGTAAATTCACCCAGACTTGTTCACTGTCTTCAAATCTGCATGTCACACCCTGTTTCACTCCGCCGATAGTCCGACTTAGCAGAATGGAGTCAGATCGTATCCCACGGAGAAACACACATTCACGACAGCCTTTACCTCTTTGTAGATAGTTATTGTTATCCGTCTGGTTAGTTTTAGAACCTAGGAAAATAAGGTTCCAGGATATTGTTTATATCTTTTTGGCTAACACAACCATTTAAAACCTCCAATAATCTTGTTGTTATCTTTGAACCAAGTTTCCCATCATTTAATATCAAGGTGAGTCGAATGAAAAATCCAAATTTGTACGTTTTATATTCTTTAATATTTAATTGCAGGGGATTTAACAGCATAAGCACTACTTACTACAGAAAAGATTTAATCAGGTTACATGATTTGCATTTAAGAGATAAAATGATTCACAGCTCACCAAAGATGTCCTCCACACGCTGGGTCTTAATGTGTTTTTAGCTTTAATTGAATTGAGTTCTACTCCAATCAATAATCTGTATAATCTTCTAAAATGTTGGTTTATTCTACAATAATCTGATTCCGATCAAATATGTTTGATCCATCCAGGTAATCTTGGTGTGTTCCAACTTGTGTTTTTATCTCCACCAGGAAAACTTATTTTAATCCTATCAGGAAATCTTGTCACCTCCAGGTGATGCTGTTGCACTCCAGTCAGAAGTCTGCACTCCAGCAGACTGAACAAATCTTTGTTTAATCCCACATAGGAAAAGCTTGTGTTTTTAATCCTTCAGGAAAAACTTGTTTTGTAATCATCCACTCTAGAAATCTTCATTTAATCCTGTTATTATCCAGTCAGGAAAGCCCGCACTTCCAACAGACTGAATAAGTCTTCGTTGTAATTCCACAGAAAAACTCCAGGTAATTCTGTCGTGTTAAAAATCCCAGTTGTAATCCATCAAAACTGTTCAGGGTTAAAAATCTGGTAATCCTCCTAGGCAAATCAATTATTCCTCAAAAGTGTTATCCATTCAAAGATATTGTAATCCATTCAGTTGTTCTGCGATGCTGATGAACAAGGCCTTCAGAGCAGGCCTGAGGTTAAAATTAGAACATCGTGTTCTCCTGGCTTTTCATCCAAGGTCAGTCAGCTTCTAGCTGGCAGGTCTCACTCCGTGGTCAGACCAGATGACCCGAAAACAATAACTGACTTTCCAATCCTGCAAAATCAGCTTTAATCCATCAAAGATTGTTTTCCAAACATTCAGCTTGCTGCAGTCTGATCTCTCGACGCACAAAACTTCTCTTTAAACTTTTCCAGATTTAAAATCAATCAGCTCTCCGAATGCAGGCATTAATCCAAGTCTTCTTTCCACAATATAATTCTTCAAGGTTTTCCAACATCTGCTCCGTGGTACTGACAACCAGGGCGTCAGAAGCGGTGTTCCCTTAGCTTTAACAAGCTGATAAGTCAGGACCCGTCAGAGCAGATTCCAATGCCGCAAAAACACTTCTTTCGTCCTGGAGTAAACTCTTTTTGAATCAAACCAATCTTCTTAAAGTATCCAGCAAATTCAACTAATTCCTCATGACTTCAGCATCTTCAACCAGTTGTATTCCATAATTAATGTTGAATCTTATCCAGAAATGTTGTTTTGTTCCACAAAAATATTTCCAGATCAGGAAAAATAGTATTCCACAAAAGAGCGTCTTTTAATCCATCATTGCTCAGTCGAGCTGACGGGAGGCCTTCAGCCGCAGTTAGAAGATGAACAGGGACACTGCGTTCTCCTTATCTTCCAAACTTTTCCAAACATTCAGCTTGCTGCAGTCTGATCTCTCGACGCACAAAACTTCTCTTTAAACTCTTCCAGATTTAAAATCAATCAACTCTCTGAATCCATCAAGGTTTTCAGCAAAATAGTATATTCCTTTAAATGATGTTTTAATCCATCATTTGTTCTGCGGTACTGACAAACAAGGCTTCAGAGCAGGCCTAAGATAAGAAAGCACACCGTGTTCCTATCTAAGTAAACAGCCTGTCAGCGCTCGGAGCTTCTCCCAAAATTACTTTAATCTTTCATCAAACAAAGTTATCCTTGTAGCCGATTTTCCATCCTCAGGTAGTAGCAGTCTTGTTGCTGTTATACTAAATTTAATATAATTTTAATGCTCTGGACAAGAATGGGAATATTTCCTTACCTTCTGTTCGGCAAATCCACAGGGGCTTATTTACCAAAGGCAAGGAAAAAATACCTCAATCCTGAATCAAGATTTGAGGCTATATTCCAGCTCTGTAATTAATCCAATTTTTGAAGAAGAATAGCAAGGGATCCAGGCTGAAGCAAAAATATCTCCTTTTTTGTCCAAGGAGAGTCTTTTTAGAATATCTTCTTCTTTAGTTCCAGAGCGTCCGTCTTTGTCCAGTAATCCAAATGGTCTTCAAAAAATCTTCAGCAAACTTCTCTTCTTAAACAGCCTTATTTATACTCAAGAAAAGGGTTTGACCCCCACTATTCTAGACCATCATGTCATTTTCCTGTCATTCTATTGGTCAATAGTGAGGTAACTTTTTACCCCTCCTCTCAGCCCTCACTGAGCAATGACATAATGTCTCCTCCAGCTGTCAGCCCTCCCTCAGCTCATGAACACTCTGGTCACCTTTCACTCAGTTCCTCAACTTTTACCTACATTTGCTCAAACTGTGGAAAAAACACTCTTATAACTTGCTATGTAATGTTCAAAACTATATTTTTCAACCCTCAGCAGTGAAGCATCCTTTAGTTTGCTGTGAATCATAAAAGAAAACATAAAATAACATACATTTTACCCACATACACAATCATATATCTCAATTATAGGATACACATTTCACATAACCATTGCATGTCTGATTTTCTTTGTTGTAAATGCTTGCCCTTTCTAACAGGCCTTGAATCAACAAGTGCTCTATTCCTGCAGTTTCTCCCCTGCTCTGGAAAAAGTGTGCACTTTTTAATCTCATCTGACCTATTTCTGCTCAGAGAGACCTGCTTGAGTGCATGTTTATTATTATTATAACTCCTTGTGTGTTTTCTCTGTGTGCAAGCTCATATCCTGATAAGAAGCCTCAGCTGTCTGCAATAACGCTTTGCTTCTGAATGTTTTAGTATGGATTTTAATAATTCTTTGTTAAAATAAACTTTGTTACTTTTAAACAGTCCTTGAAGCAAAAACACAAAAACTACCTTTTACAGTGACTCTTTTCTGTAGCTGTGTGAAAGTGCACAGCCCTCACTCTGAACAGACCCGAGTGTGTGTGTGTGCGCACGTGCACGTGTGCGTGCGTGTGTGTGTGCGCGTGCGTGTGTGTGCATGCGTGCACGTGTGCGCGTGGGTGTACGTGTGTATGCGCGTACGTGCCTGCTCCATGCTCTGCCTCTGTCAAAACACCAAAACTAACTAGTTTAAAGGTCTTTCTCTGTAACCAAACTCTCATTGCATCTCTGCAAGTCAAACTTTCTGCAGAACATGTAGAGTTTTACATGTTCTGTTCTGTTATTGGTGTGAGATGATAGATTCACTACTTTTTAAATACTTTAAGAACTATTTTCTTTCTTCTTGATGAGAAGCCTAAGCTCTCTGCAACAAATGTTATCTCCTTTGCCCTATATTTTCTCAGGGAGAGACCTGCTGCCTTTCAGAGGCCTTGGCTCCTCCGCCCAGGCCTGACCCAATCTTATCTCCTATAGCACAGGGTTAACTGCCATACAATAACACAAAAGATGGTTTACCAAAATACAGACAAAGCATATAAAAAGTAAAAAGAACATACATCATGTTTTTCTGCTTATGAGTTTAAAATGCCATATAAATTAAACTAATCTAGGGTTACTGACGGTGTGTTATTACACCCTGCTCTGAGCCTGTGCCAAAGGCAACTTACCATGTGTGTGTATATGTGTTGTAAAGATCTTTGTAGCAGTATAAGTCTGTTTTCAACCCAAAAGTCCTACATATTTTGACAGTCCAGAAAGCTCTGAAAAAAATGAAGAAAGGGAAGGGAGTAGGACCGGATGACAAACCAGTGGAGGTTTGGAAATGTCTTGGAGAGATGGCAGTGAGGTTTTTGACTCAAATATTCAATGGAAAATTTAAGGGTGAAAAATGCCTGAAGAATGGAGAATAAGTCTGCTAGTGCCCATTTTTAAGAACAAGGGTGATTTAGAGTTGTAGCAACTACAAGGAAATTAAGTTTATGAGCCACACGATGAAGATCTGGAACTGAGATGTGGAAGCTAGACTTAGATGAGAGGTGGATATCTGTGAGCAGCAATATGGTTTCATGCCAAGAAAGAGCACCACAGATGCAATATTTGCTTTAAGAATGCTGCTGGAGAAGTGCAGAGAGGGTCAGAAAGAACTCCATTATGTCTTAATGGATTAAAAAAAGCATAGACAGAGTGCCAAGATAGGAGATTTGGTATAGCATGAGGAAATCTGGAGTGGCAGAAAAGTATGTTAGACTGGTACAGGACATGTATGAAGACAGCAGGACAGTGGTGAGATGTGCTGTAGGAGTGACAGATAGCTTCAAGGTGGAGGTGGGATTGCACCAAGGATCGGCTCTGAGCCTTTTCTTGTTGGCTCTGGTGATGGACTGAATAACAGATGAAGTCAGGCAGGAATCCCCATGGACTATGGTGTTTGCAGATGACATTGTGATATGTGGTGAAAACTGGGAACACGTGGAAGAGAACTTGGAGAGGTGGAAGTATGCACTTGAAAGAATAGGAGTGAAAGTCAGCCGTAGTAAGACAGAGTACATGTGTGTGAATGAGAGGGAGGTCAGTGGAACAATGAGGCTACAAGGAGCAGTGCTCACAAAGGTGCAGGACTTCAAGTACTTGGGGTCCAATGTCCAGGAAAATGGGAAATGTGGTAAAGAGGTGAAAAAGAGAGTCCAGGCAGAATGGAGTGAATGGAGAAAAGTTTCAGGAGTGATTTGTGACAAAAAGGTGTCAGCAAAAGTCAAAGGAAACGTTTACAAGGCAGTGGTGAGACCAGCTATATTGTATGGTCTGGAGATAGTGGCTTTGACAAAAAGACAGGAGAAAGACCTGGAAGTGGCTGAAATGAAGATGCTGAGGTTCTTCTTAGGAGTGACACGAATGGATAAGATTAGGAATGGGGGGTGCATAGGTCGCTGTCGGGCTTTGGGGTGCATGGTCGGCCCAACAGAGGCTCTGTTGCGCTGTCTGTGTGTGCCTGTTTATGTCTTGGTTTGGATTTCTGGTGGCCCCCTCTCTTGGATAAATTTGGGTCCCCCATTAAATGTGGGGTCTACTTTCCCCTTTTGCGCCCTCCCTCCCCACTGCCACCAGTGCATTGGTGGCTCTCAGCATCTGGGCTGGGTGATTGGGTGTGTACCGGCCTGCCCTGGTGGCTGTCTGCCAGGGCCTGGGTGCCCTGGCTCTAGCCGTTTTCGCATTGGCCAGCCCTCAATGGCCCGGGCCGCCCCTGGTTTGCCCAGAGCCCGAACTGGCACGCCCACGTTCATTACGCATTATGTGGAGAGCAAGCCTTGAAGTGGGTGGGGTGTTCACTTGACGTGGGTGGAGTGTTCACTTGACGTGGGTGGAGTGTTCTTTTAAGAGCGGACACACCGCTAAAAAATGTTTGTTAGCTGAATATATATATTGGTGTTTCTGAGCTAATTTTTTGTTAATGACTGATTACAATTCAGCTTATGTTACTTACGTTACTACTTCTATTTAGTAACTACTTCTATTTATTTTCTCCAATAAAAGACAAACATAAAATAACTTGACCCAGCTGAGATTCGAACTCGTAGCCTACGGGTCAAGATAAAACGTGTGCTTAAAGCCAAGTGCTTATCCCTTTACGCCACAGCGGCTTATTAGTTTTTTTGGAGTCAACCTTTCTTATGAAGGATTTGCCGCCTGTAAAATTCTGGCGCGCGCAGGATTTAGAGATTATCAGTTATATTTTAAAACCCTGGCTACGCGCAAGAGTTAGAGAATATTAGTTATATTTTATAGAACTTTATAGAAAGGCGGAAATTCTCTGTAGGCTATGGGTGTGCGCTTTATGTTATTTACGTCCTAACATAAGCTGAATTGAAATCAGTCATTAAAGGTGGGGTATGTAACATTGTAATGTAGTCTTACTTTTCAAACAATATATTTTTAACATATTTCTTCACTCTGTCACGATCTACTGACAGACTGATGTTAGACAAAGTAATCTCTGAAAAAAAACTATAGTCCCCTTGCTTCTCTATCAGCATTTATAAAAACACTGAAAACACAGAGTGACCCGGACACTGACCAGCCAATAAAAACAGAGT
This sequence comes from Garcialebias charrua, assembly GCA_038048925.1. NCBI lineage: Eukaryota > Metazoa > Chordata > Actinopteri > Cyprinodontiformes > Rivulidae > Garcialebias > Garcialebias charrua. Next base: position 27,662 of record JBBPBX010022653.1, read on the forward strand.
TGTTTGTCACGCCCCAACCCACGCCCCCGCCTGTCACAGCCTCAGCGCCGCGGCACGTTCTCATTCAAAGGATTGCAAAGCGATGCAGGACTGTTTTTTATGTGACACAAATTTATTAAATATCCCTTCTTCATCCCAGAGCTGGACTTTTATTTTGTTTTTTTGCCAAAAGTCAAGTGATCGCTTCATCCTTTTATCAGTTATGTATAGGGCTCACAATAACACATTACCTTTAAATATCCAAAGAAACTTTACAAAAAGACAAAGTTATTACAATCTCAAAGGGACAGAGATATTCATCAAACCACAATTCAGAACCAGCTTAAAGGGACGGTCTACCTCAATTCAGGGAGTTCGATTGTGGAATGCTCTGGAGAGTGATGTTAAAAATGAAAAATCAATGTATACATTTAAGAAAAAGGTCAAAAAGGACTTGCTCAAAAACTATATATGATGTAACCTTGCGTGTTTGTGTATTACACCTATGTTGTACTTATGATGTAGCTTAGTGTGTTTGTGTGTTAGAAAAATTAAGTAGAGTTAGTCATTTTGTGAAGCAGTTTGTGTATTACGGTTAGAAATATTAAGTAGAATTATTCATTTTTGTGATGTATTTTGTGTATTACAGTTAGGAATATTAAGTAGAATTATTCATTTTGTGAACATCTTGATGTTGTGCCATCTTTCAGTTTGTGTATTACAGTTACAAAAATTAAGTAGAATTATTCATTTTATGATCTAGTTTGTGTATTACAGTTAAGAAAATTAAGTAGAAAAAATAAAATAATAAAAAAATAGGAAAATTAAGTAGAAAAAAAGTAGAAAAAAATTTTTTTTTAAGTGTGATGTAGTTTGTGTATTAGTTAGAAAAATTGTGTATTAGTTAGAAAAATTAAGTAGAATTATTCATTTTGTGATCTAGTTTATGTATTACAGTTAGAAAAATAAGTAGAATTATTCATTCTGTGATGTTGCTTGAAGGTTATCATTGGTTGAACAAACTGTGAAATAGGGGCAGATATAATAAGATTTCATCTTCTTTCTGCTCCCTTCATTTTATCCTACTTGTATTCTTGTATCTGATGAAACTGTCTTGTATTGTTCTTTTAAAATGAATGAATAAACATCAATCAATCAATCAATCCATTTTAACACATTTACTATATAAAAATAATAATAATAATAATGAATTCAATTTATAACACGCTTTTCATTAGTGAAAATCTCAAAGCGCTACACACATTGAATGCTACACACATTCATACACCGGTAGCGGCAGACTACCATGCAAGGTGCTTTCCAGTCCTACCGTGAGCAACTCGGGGTTAAGTGTCTTGCCCAAGGACATAACGACACATGGTGTGGGAAACCGGGATTCGAACCGCCAACCTTCCAATCGGGGGACGACTGCCATTACCACTACGCCACGGCCGCCACCGTGATTAATTAATCCCTATGAAAAATTAATTTGAACTGAATGTGGAGTGCAGGATGTATATCGTTTAGTATTTTTACTCATTTTTTTATAATTTGATACAAGTTTGTGTATGCTTTTACTGGTAGAGTAATGCAAACCCATAGCAATTCACATCCCAGGAAAATGTTGATAAATGCTTTTAAGACAATAAAATGCACTGTGTATGCAAGACCAGGTTTATTGATGTATTTTTTAATATATAGTGTAGGAGGTGATGAAGAGACGACACAGGAGACGGGATGCAGGTCTTCACTTTATTCACTCCTACTTTCAACTTGCGGGAAAACCACCCAACACCGCCTTATATACCAACATAACATCCGGTCCTCTGGACCTTTCACAATAAAAGCATCCTTAACACATTCGGTCCACTGGGTGTGAGTAGAGCCCCCTAGTGGTCCACCACACACGCCCCCCCAGAACACCCAGTAAGGTCCATCACTAGTCCCGCATTTTAGGTTTGATTAAACGCCCAGAACGGCTGAACCTGGGCCCCGCAGAACCAGTTTCGATGAAGCGGGGGGTGACGAGGAGGGGCTGCAGAAGATTCGGGCTCCAATGGTTGTTGAGAGTCTCTGGAAGGAGGGCAGCAATCCGTTAGCAACGTGGATGGAGGTCTGCCCCTGCGAGGAGCCTGGGCCGTAACAACCTGATCATCTGACATAACATGAGCTGGTTTAAGCCTATCAATACAGACAGTCTCAGTACGACCCCCTAAATCTAAAAGGAAATGTTTTGGACCTGGCTGAAGAACCCGAAACGGTCCATCATACACAGGCTGTAGTGGTGTCCTGTGTGCATTGTGTTTGACAAAAACAAATTTAGAGGACTCCAGACTCTTAGGGACAAATGACTGAGGTAAACAATGGTGTACCGGGCCAGGGACACGAACGGAGTCCTCCTGAGACGAAAAATGTTGCAACGGCGGAGCGAACTGTGGTGAGGGTACCTCAGGTAAAAACTCACCGGGGACGCGCACAGGCTGACCGAAAACCAGTTCAGCCGGGGAAGAGTTCAGGTCCTCTTTGGATGCGGTACGTAAACCCAACAAAACCCAGGGAAGACGGTCAATCCAGTTGTCACCGGTCAATGCAGCGCGCAGTGCAGCTTTCAATGACCTGTGAAACCGTTCACACAAACCATTAGCTTGAGGGTTGTAAGCTGTGGTCCTGTGAACGTTCGTCCCCAGGCCCTTGGCCATGGTAGACCAAAGCTCAGAAACAAACTGCGGGCCCCTGTCTGATGTAATGTCTGAAGGGGGGCCAAAACGTGCAACCCAGGTAGACAAAAATGCCCGGGCCACCACTGCAGCCGTTGTGGATGTCAGAGGAACCACCTCAGGCCACCTGGTGGTCCGATCTATCATAGTCAGCAGATGAGTAAAACCTTGTGATGGAGGCAGAGGGCCCACCAGGTCCACGTGCACATGGTCAAACCGCCGACTAGGGATAGGGAAAGGTTCCAAAGGTGCTTTGGTGTGCCTGTCAACCTTAGCACGCTGACATGGGACACACGCTGCTGCCCACTCCTTAACCGCTTTACGCAGACCGGGCCAAACAAACTTTGAGCTGACCAGTTTCACCGATGCTCTAACACCTGGGTGAGAAAGGGAATGCAAGGAGTCAAAAACGCGGCGTTGCCATGAAACTGGAACCAGGGGGCGGGGCCTGCCAGTAGAAACGTCACAGAGCAGGAGAGGACCTCCGTCATCCACCTGCCGTTCCTCCAACTCGAGGCCCGTGGGCCCGGACTGGAGCTCGAGTATTTCTGCGTCGCTACGTTGGTCCGCAGCCATGGCAGAAAAATCGATGCCCACGTACACGGGGGAGATCAGCACCCGGGAGAGACAGTCGGCCACCACGTTGGACTTTCCAGCCACATGCTGAATGTCTGTAGTAAATTCAGACACCGCTGCGAGGTGGCGTTGCTGGCGGGCAGACCAGGGGTCAGAAATTTTCGACATAGCAAACACCAAGGGTTTGTGGTCAACGTATGCAGTGAACTGGCGGCCTTCCAGGAAAAACCTGAAATGGCGTGTAGCTAGGTAAAGCGCCAGCAACTCCCTGTCAAAAACACTGTATTTAAGCTCATTGTCCCGCAGCGTACGGCTGTAAAATGCAAGCGGCTGCCAAACTCCTGACACCTGCTGTTCTAACACAGCCCCCACCGCAACATCAGATGCGTCTGTTGTCAAAGCTATTTGTGCCGCCGGGGATGGGTGGGCCAGAAGGGCAGCAGTGGCCAGTGCAGCTTTAGCATCACCAAATGCCTGTAGGCGTTCTGGTGTCCAGTCAACACTGTCGTTGGGCTTTTTCTTTTTCAGCGCTCCATAGAGCGGGCGCAGCAGTTGTGCTGCCCTGGGGAGGAACCGGTTATAGAAATTAACCATTCCCAAAAATTCTTGTAGCGCTTTAACAGACTGGGGTTGTGGAAAATCTGACACCGCCTGCACTTTGTTTGGTAACGGGACAGCACCACTGGCAGAAATGCGGTGGCCCAAAAAATCAATGACTGGCAGCCCAAACTGGCATTTTGCTGTATTTACAATCAGGCCATGTGCTGCTAGGCGCTGAAAAACCTCACGGAGGTGGGACAAGTGCTGCTCAGCCGAGCTGCTAGCCACCAGGATGTCGTCCAGATACACAAATACGAAGGACAGACCCCTTAGGACTGAATCCATCAACCGCTGAAATGTTTGTGCTGCTCCTTTAAGACCAAAAGGCATGCGCAAAAACTCAAACAGGCCGAAAGGCGTGATCACAGCGGTCTTAGGGACATCCTCCACATGCACAGGAACCTGGTGGTACCCGCGTACTAAATCTACTTTAGAAAAAATGGAGGTCCCAGCCAGGTGCACTGAAAAATCCTGGATGTGGGGGATGGGGTAACGATCGTTCTCCGTGATGTTATTAAGGCGGCGGAAATCCCCACATGGTCGCCATTTGCCGTCTGCTTTGGGCACCATGTGCAGGGGGGAGGCCCACGGGCTGTTTGAGCGCTGCACGATGCCTAAATGCTCCATGTTAGCAAACTCTTCCTGTGCTATTGCTAGCTTAGTAGCATCGAGGCGGCGTGCACGTGCGAACACCGGGGGGCCTGTTGTGGGAATATAATGTTCAACCCCATGCTTTGTGTTTGTGTTGGCAAAGTTAGGAACAGTCAGCGAGGGAAACTCAGACAATAAACGCTGAAACACATTACCCGAAGCTAAAAAGTTAGCATGCATTAAAGGCCCAGCTCCTCGCGTCTCACAAGGCAGTGACGAGAACGACACAGCGTCTATTAAACGCCTGTTAGCCATATCAACCAGGAGCCCGTGAGCACAAAGAAAATCAGCCCCTAAAATAGGGACTGAGCTAGCAGCTACCACAAAGTTCCACTGGAAGTCTCGTTCATGGAAACGAACAGTCACCAACCTTTCACCAAACGTCTTGATGGGTGAGCCGTTAGCCGCGGTTAGCTGCGGCCCGCAGCCTTCAGCCAACGTGTCGGAGCCAGACGGGGGAACAAGGCTCTTCTGCGAACCAGAGTCCACCAGGAACCGCCTCCCCGACCTCGAGTCTTCGATGAAAAGCAGCCTTTCCTTGTCGCCAACGGCCGCGGCTGCTAGCGTGCGTTGGCGTTGTCGTTTCCCTGAGGCTTGTAGCTGCACGGCGGAACACACCGTCGTGCTTTGGCGCCAAAACGCGCGTGGTAGAAACAAAAGGTGGCTCCTGTCCGCCTGCGGCTAGCGACCCCTGCTACCACCGATGGCTCGTCCGGCGCTGAGGGCGTTGCTTGAAGCTCGGGCGCTGCTGGAGATCCGTGGGCCGCCATCTGGACTTCGAAGGTCCTTGTCGTTAGAAGAATGCGGTCAGCTTCTCCGGCCAGCGCGCGGTAATTCTTCTGCTGAAGAAGCGGGGAGTTTGCCAGGACATTACGCACTGGTGCTGGGAACTTGCGGAGGAGAAGGTGGCGGAAAAGGAACTCGCAGTCGCCTGAGCCCCGCAAGGCTAACATGCCCTCCACTAGCTCCAGAGCTGTGCCATCGCCCAAACCGGGGAAGGAAAACAGTTTCTCCGCGCGCTCCGCGTCTGAAAGTGTATAACGCTGCAGAAGAAGCTCTTTGAGTGCGGCGTATTTTCCTTGTGCAGGAGGGTCCTCGAGCAGGCTCATTACCCGCTGGGCTGACCGTGGGTCCAGCGCCGCGACCACATGGTGGTATTTGGTGTCGTCTGAAGAAATCCCGCGAAGGACGAACTGCGATTCGACGTGAGCAAACCACGCCGGAGCGGCGTTCAGCCAGAAGTCCGGCATCCTGGCGGACACCGCAAAAGCGAGCGAGGCCGCCTGTGGGGGTTCCACCACAGGGGACAGCTGAAGGGAGCTGGCTGTAGCTTCATGCGTCGACATATTCAGCTCACGAGGGTCACCAATTGTAGGAGGTGGTGAAGAGACGACACAGGAGACGGGATGCAGGTCTTCACTTTATTCACTCCTACTTTCAACTCGCGGGAAAACCACCCAACACCGCCTTATATACCAACATAACATCCGGTCCTCTGGACCTTTCACAATAAAAGCATCCTTAACACATTCGGTCCACTGGGTGTGAGTAGAGCCCCCTAGTGGTCCACCACAATAGTATATTTATTAGGGCTTTAGGAACTACTAAATAATTCATAATTATACCTTTGGCATCTCCCTACAACACAAGTTTTCTATAGGTGAGAGGAAGCTGCAGTGACCACAGGTGCACCTGTTGAAATAGTTTTTTTATTTCTTTATAATTTGGATACATATGTCTTACTTGAGATAGTTTAAAAATTATTTAAAAAATTATAATTTGTTACTGCTTTGAACATTAGCCTATGTTGCTAATATAAATTTACCACTCAGATGCTGGACCCGTTCGGTCCTCAGCAGCACAGATTCTTGCATAAGAGCGTCAGTGGTTCAAATTGGTAAGGCTCAGGACCTATGGCGCTCTGCTCCAAGTCTCCCTCAGCTTCTGGTGAGGGAGGTGGAGAAAATTCCTCCACCTCTAAGTCCTCAACCTCACTGACATAACTAGCTGTGTCGCTGTGTTCACTGTCCATGTTGCATATACAGTATTATGCTAATGCTGGCTGCATGTCACGGTCCTGGCCATACCTCCTCGCTCTAACCCCCACCTCCTCCCCTCCTTTAGGCGGTGCATCTACTACCTCTCGGAACGCCCATTTTGTTGAAGATTTTGAATCTGGACTTGGGGCGGAGTTACTGATCAACAGGGAGTTTAGTCCCACTTTAACAATGCAATCATCTTAAACATTGACCCTCCTTGAATTTGCTACTGATTTTGTATTTTAAAATGACCTATTTTTGAATAGAAAGTCAGACTAACTTGAACAAAAATGTTAAGAATTTGTCAAGGATGAGCATAAGGAAGGAAGGAAGGAAGCATGAAGCATCCCACTTACCTAGCACACACACTTTTTGCCCCTCTCCCCTTAGGCAGGAGGTTGCAGAGCATTATTCATTCAACCTTTATTTAGTCAGGTAAATCTTATTGAACCTCATGGGCTCATTTACGAAAGCGACCTGCTAAGTGTAGAACCACAAAACTGAGGAGCAACTTCTACCCTGAAGCTGTTAAACTCATAAATCCCTAACCAGAAAAATCCCTGTAATGGCACTTTAATTTGTGATGTCACTTTATCTGGGCTGCTGATTATCCATGCTGCTGATTTATTGCCTTTGAGCTGCTGTATTAGTTATTCCTCTGCCTCCTTTAGTGGTAATGATACATGTAACAAATGTAGTCTTATGGTAACTTTGGAGGAGAGGCTATCTGAACAGGAAGCTTGGCTCCACACTGTAGAACAAACAGTAGCTAGCAAGGTCCCCTTAGACAGCGTGGAAGCACAGTGACGAGCTCCCATTAGCAGTCATCCAGTAGACCCCAAGCAGCCAGGACCCCAGTCCGGCTGGGTGATGGTCTGTAATAAGCATAGTGCCAAAACTATACCCCAAGTTCACCCATGACCCATTCACGTTTCTAATCTCTTTTCCTTGCTTATTGACGCACTCGCTGAGAAGCAGACCCTGGTTATTGGCATCTCCATAGTCCTCAGACAATGGACTTATGTCTATACTGGTCCTGTTAGACCACAGTGTTGCATTTGATACAGTTGATCACAATATTTTACTACAGAGATTTTATGATTTGATTTGATTTGATGTTTATTCATTCATTTTAAAAGAACAATACAAGACAGTTTCATCAGATACAAGAATACAAGTAGGATAAAATGAAGGGAGCAGAAAGAAGATGAAATCTTATTATATCTGCCCCTTATTTCACAGTTTGTTCAACCAATGATAACCTTCAAACTACATCACAGAATGAATAATTCTACTTAATTTTTCTAACTGTAATACACAAACTACATCACAAAATGAATAATTCTACTTAATTTTTCTAACTGTAATACACAAACTACATCACAAAATGAATAATTCTACTTAATTTTTCTAACTGTAATACACAAACTACATCACAAAATGAATAATTCTACTTAATTTTCCTAACTGTAATACACAAACTACATCACAAAATGAAAATTCTACTTAATTTTTCTAACTGTAATACACAAACTACATCACAAAATGAATAATTCTACTTAATTTTTTCTAACTGTAATACACAAACTACGTCACAAAATGAATAACTCTACTTAATTTTTCTAACTGTAATACACAAACGCACTAAGCTACATCATAAGTACAACATAAGTGTAATACACAAACACACTAAGTTACATCATATATAGTTTTTGAGCAAGTCCTTTTGACCTTATTCTTAAATGTACACATTGATTTTGCATTTTTAAAGCCTATTTTTGTATTACAGAAAAGAGCTGTAAGAATTATCACTAGAAAGCATTACCGTCATCCATCAAGTACATTATTTTATCAACTAAAATTATTGAAGTTCCATGATTTGGTAGACTATAATATTTTATCAGTTATGTATAGAGCTCAAAATAATGCATTACCTTTAAATATCCAAATGCACTTTGTTAAAAGACAAAGTTGTTATAATCTTAAGGGAACAGAGTTGTTTGTAAAACCACAATTCAGAACCAGTTTGAAGGGACGTTCTACCTCAATCCAGGGAATTAGATTATGGAATGGCTTGGAGAATGTAGTTAAAAATGCCAAGTCAATGTTTACATTTAAAAAAATGATCAAAACAAATGTGTTAAAAAAATATATGTGAAATAACGTAATGTGTATTGTATTAGTTAGAAAATTAGAAAGAGTTAGTCATTTTGTACTTAGTTAGAAAATTAAAAATGTCAGGATGGCACCAGGATGGCGCCATCTAGTGGGTATCCTTTGTTCTGTTCTCCTTTTGTTTTCTGTCAGCCAGCTCTAGATATTTGTTTTTAGTTTTATTTAGTTTCCCTTGTACCAGTTTTCCCAGCTTCATGGTTAGCCTTATTCCTTAGATCCTGCCCCAGTATTTATTAATGTTTAGGTTTGGTAATTCCCCTGGTCTCCTTGTTTATCAGTTCTTACTTCTTGTATTTAGTTTCTACATCTCCAGTCCTTTACTACTAGTTTAAGTCTCCTTCTTGTTTATTTACTCTTAGTTTAACCTTTTATTAGTTTCCCTTCTGGGTCTCAATGTTTGATCACTCTTGGTTTGACCTCCAGTTTAGTCTCCTTTATTTAAACCTTTATTTATTTAGTATACCAGTCCTGCTCTGTGTCTTTAGTTAGTTAATTGTTCCCAGGTGTTTTGTGATTGCGTCCTGTCTTGTCTCTGTGTATAAATAGCCTGTCTGTCAGTTAGTTCCTTGTGGTGTCCTCGTTGGGTCTCCCCTGATGTCTCCTGTGTTGATCATGTCTCCTAAGAGTGAGTTTGCTGCCCTGTCAGCTTTTTGATTTATTATCATTAAATATCTATTTTTGTATTCCTGCCTCCTGTGTCTTGTCTGCACCACTGGGTTCAAGCCTGCCTGTAAACCCTGACAGTAGGACACCACCCTAAAACATGAACCCAGCAGACAAGCATTTTTTGTCCAGACTCCCTTTTGTGGATTATACTAGACTCTGTGCTACCATCCAGAGATTTGTGGACACAGACTCTTCCTGCAGTCTGTTAGAAAGGTGGGAGGCCACCACAGCCATGTGGAGTGAATATCTTTGTATCCCATGGTTAATTGACTCTCCTGGTATGGAGGACATTTTGGACAAAGTACTAGAGGAGAAGCGTTGGTTGGAGCCACTCATCCGACTCCAGGCAGTCCATCCTAGTCCTCCACCAGATCTGGACTTTCCTGTTTTTAAGCCTGCAACCACCAACAACCAGCAGCCTGCTAAAACAGCTACCAGCCAGCTTCCAGCAGCTAAAACAGCTACCAGCCAGCTTCCAGCAGCTAAGACAGCTACCAGCCAGCTTCCAGCAGCTAAGACAGCTACCAGCCAGCTTCCAGCAGCTAAGACAGCTACCAGCCAGCTTCCAGCAGCTAAGACAGCTACCAGCCAGCTTCCAGCAGCTAAGACAGCTACCAGCCAGCTTCCAGCAGCTAAGACAGCTACCAGCCAGCTTCCAGCAGCTAAGACAGCTACCAGCCAGCTTCCAGCAGCTAAGACAGCTACCAGCCAGCTTCCAGCAGCTAAGACAGCTACCAGCCAGCTTCCAGCAGCTAAGACAGCTACCAGCCAGCTTCCAGCAGCTAAAACGGCTACCAGCCAGCTTCCAGCAGCTAAAACGGCTATCAGTCAGATTCCAGCAGCCAAAACAGCTACAAGCCAGCTTCCAGCAACCTCTACCACGACCAGTCAGCTTCCAGCAGAGGTCGCCACCGTGGATTTCCTACTGGCGCTCCTGAGTGAAATCAGAACATTGAAGGAAGCTACTCCAAACTCTGCTGCCAACTTACATCTATTAGCTACTCCAGAACCTGCAGCACCTGAACCTACTGCACCAGACCCAGTTGCAGTTCAGGCTTCTCGCTCCAGCAGAAGGAGGGGTAGACGTGGGTCTCAGGCCCCCTCTCTGCTCTCCTCGCCGACTGCAGCAGACGTCTCCTCGCCGACTGCAGCAGACGTCTCCTCGCCGACTGCAGCAGACGTCTCCTCGCCGACTGCAGCAGACGTCTCCTCGCCGACTGCAGCAGACGTCTCCTCGCCGACTGCAGCAGACGTCTCCTCGCCGACTGCAGCAGACGTCTCCTCGCCGACTGCAGCAGACGTCTCTTCGCCGACTGCAGCAGACGTCTCTTCGCCGACTGCAGCAGACGTCTCTTCGCCGACTGCAGCAGACGTCTCTTCGCCGACTGCAGCAGACGTCTCTTCGCCGACTGCAGCAGACGTCTCTTCGCCGACTGCAGCAGACGTCTCTTCGCCGACTGCAGCAGACGTCTCTTCGCCGACTGCAGCAGACGTCTCTTCGCCGACTGCAGCAGACGTCTCTTCGCCGACTGCAGCAGACGTCTCTTCGCCGACTGCAGCAGACGTCTCTTCGCCTGCAGCAGACTCGACGGACGTCTCCTCGCCTGCAGCAGACTCGACGGACGTCTCCTCGCCTGCAGCAGACTCGACGGACGTCTCCTCGCCTGCAGCAGACTCGACGGACGTCTCCTCGCCTGCAGCAGACTCGACGGACGTCTCCTCGCCTGCAGCAGACTCGACGGACGTCTCCTCGCCTGCAGCAGACTCGACGGACGTCTCCTCGCCTGCAGCAGACTCGACGGACGTCTCCTCGCCTGCAGCAGACTCGACGGACGTCTCCTCGCCTGCAGCAGACTCGACGGACGTCTCCTCGCCTGCAGCAGACTCGACGGACGTCTCCTCGCCTGCAGCAGACTCGACGGACGTCTCCTCGCCTGCAGCAGACTCGACGGACGTCTCCTCGCCTGCAGCAGACTCGACGGACGTCTCCTCGCCTGCAGCAGACTCGACGGACGTCTCCTCGCCTGCAGCAGACTCGACGGACGTCTCCTCGCCTGCAGCAGACTCGACGGACGTCTCCTCGCCTGCAGCAGACTCGACGGACGTGTCTTCGGAGGGTCCCAGCGCCGCCGACGCCTCTACGTCTCTTGAGGGTCCCAGCGCCGCCGACGCCTCTACGTCTCTTGAGGGTCCCAGCGCCGCCGACGCCTCTACGTCTCTTGAGGGTCCCAGCGCCGCCGACGCCTCTACGTCTCTTGAGGGTCCCAGCGCCGCCGACGCCTCTACGTCTCTTGAGGGTCCCAGCGCCGCCGACGCCTCTACGTCTCTTGAGGGTCCCAGCGCCGCCGACGCCTCTACGTCTCTTGAGGGTCCCAGCGCCGCCGACGCCTCTACGTCTCTTGAGGGTCCCAGCGCCGCCGACGCCTCTACGTCTCTTGAGGGTCCCAGCGCCGCCGACGCCTCTACGTCTCTTGAGGGTCCCAGCGCCGCCGACGCCTCTACGTCTCTTGAGGGTCCCAGCGCCGCCGACGCCTCTACGTCTCTTGAGGGTCCCAGCGCCGCCGACGCCTCTACGTCTCTTGAGGGTCCCAGCGCCGCCGACGCCTCGACGTCTCTTGAGGGTCCCAGCGCCGCCGACGCCTCGACGTCTCCTGAGGGTCCCAGCGCCGCCGACGCCTCGACGTCTCCTGAGGGTCCCAGCGCCGCCGACGCCTCGACGTCTTCGGAGGGTCCCGAGGGGTCCACGTCTTCGGAGGGTCCCGAGGGGTCCACGTCTTCGGAGGGTCCCGAGGGGTCCACGTCTTCGGAGGGTCCCGAGGGGTCCACGTCTTCGGAGGGTCCCGAGGAGTCCACGTCTTCGGAGGGTCCCGAGGGGTCCCAGGAGGGACCCCCTCCAGGTTCCTGTGCCGAGGGGTCCCAGGAGGGACCCCCTCCAGTTCCTTGTGCCGAGGGGTCCCAGGAGGGACCCCCTCCAGTTCCTTGTGCCGAGGGGTCCCAGGAGGGACCCCCTCCAGTTCCTTGTGCCGAGGGGTCCCAGGAGAGACCCCCTCCAGTTCCTTGTGCCGAGGGGTCCCAGGAGAGACCCCCTCCAGTTCCTTGTGCCGAGGGGTCCCAGGAGAGACCCCCTCCAGTTCCTTGTGCCGAGGGGTCCCAGGAGAGACCCCCTCCAGTTCCTTGTGCCGAGGGGTCCCAGGAGAGACCCCCTCCAGTTCCTTGTGCCGAGGGGTCCCAGGAGAGACCCCCTCCAGTTCCTTGTGCCGAGGGGTCCCAGGAGAGACCCCCTCCAGTTCCTTGTGCCGAGGGGTCCCAGGAGGGACCCCCTCCAGTTCCTTGTGCCGAGAGGTCCCAGGAGGGACCCCCTCCAATTCCCTGCGCCTGTGCCGAGGGGTCCCAGGAGGGACCCCCTCCAGTTTCCTGCGCCGAGAGGGTCCTGGTGGACTCCTTGCACGAGGTCTCACAGCCAGAGGTCTCGCAGCCACAGGTCTCGCAGCCAGAGGTCTCGACGTCTCCGGAGGGTCTCCGCACCGCAGACCTCTCAACGCCAGCACCCAGACTGGCTCCTGATTCCTGTTCACCGCTTGACGAAGCAGACGACGTCTCCATGCCAGACGTCACGACTACTATCGTTTCCTGTTCTGAGTGGGCTCTGGAGAGCGCCTCTCAAATTTCCTCTTCTGAGTGGGCCTTGGTGGGTCTCCACACCGCCGGAGCGTCCACGGATGGTCTAGTCGACAACGTCTCCACGTTGGGTGTAGTCGCACCGCCCGACAAGGTCTGTGCACCCGCACCTGCCGCAGGTGTCTGTGTACCAGCCAACATGGTTCCTGCCTTAGGGGGGCGGCCTCCTGGCCGACCGCCTGACCGGCTCCTGCCTGAGGGACGGCATCCCAGCCGACCGCCTGACCGTTTCCTGCCTGTGGGGCGGCATCCCGGCCGACCGCCTGACCGGCTCCTGCCTGAGGGACGGCATCCCGGCCGACCGCCTGACCGGTTCCTGCCTGTGGGGCGGCATCCCGGCCGACCGCCCGACCGGCTCCTGCCTGATGGACGGGCCGTTGCCCGTCTGGACGTTTTTTGTGTTTTTGTTCTTTGTTTAGCCTGTGTCTTGGTGTTTGTCCTTGTCTGTTTGTGTTTGCGCCCACCGTCCTTGC